>DF359491.1:12051-46929 GCA_000787875.1 Solanum virginianum
TAATCAATAAAGTCTTGGGGATCTTTATTAGGATCTGTCCCAGTGAATGATGGAGGGTCCAAATTAAGGAAGTCACGTATTCTCATGCCAGCTGCCCTATTAGTACCACCTGCACCTGTATCATGACCTTTCTGACTTTGGCTTTGGCTAGCAACTATACATGTCAATAGTTGGACTACATTTCTCAAATCCTGCACTGTAGCATCAGCAGGTGGTTCTGGGGGAACTTCACTACTCCTGGGTTTATCAGGAGCTAAAGGAGTTGGAGATGTCTGTGATAGAGACTCATCTTGAGTCTCATTTTGTTGCCTTCTCTGACTGGCTAAACCAACCACCACCTCCACCTCCGTCCCTTTACCTTTGTTCTTCCTGGTTTCTGGCATACTTGCTGTATAAAATAATTCAAGGGTTAGACATAATCCACCTATTATACTTGGCTCTATGGCACGATCTAAAGAATGAATAGAAAGTAACAACTCCTAAATGCCACGTAGCCTCCTACTTATAAATATGGTGCACAACATATCGATAAACAAGACTCTACGTAGACACGACTTTGTAGACTCTCTATGACGACCTACTCTGATGCCACTTCTGTCACGCTCCAAATCCCATTAAGGTGGACTGACACCCATTGACGATAAGGACCGGGAGATCCAACCTTTATCTATGTGCTTTCTACATACATTGTAAGGAATTTCCACCTTCAGTTTGCTTTTAAAAAAGTAAATAACACTCACAAGCCAAAAGGAAATGCATATGACTAGGCCGTTAGGGCCACGTTGTCTAAAGTACTAGATCTGACCACACTTTAATTTACATAGACTACAAAGCCTCTAGATAATGATGAGTATTTGATAAGGGTCAGGACAGGCCCCGCCTCAACTAACTGTACAACACAATATAATATAAGCTTTAGACATACAAAGTCCCGAAGCAACCTAGAGCTTGGTAACCACAGCTGGATATCCTGTACTCCTACTGGGGAGATCTACTAGCGCCTGTACCTGGAGCATGAAATGCAAGACCACCGTAAGGGTTGTCAGTATAAGATAATGTACTAAATATATAAGGCAGGAAATACTGTATATGAAATAACAACTCAAATAACACTATGCACTAGCGTAGGATAAGAGACCACCATATATAAGGCAGGAAATACTGTATATATGAAATAACAACTCAAATAAAACTATGCACTGATGTATGATAAGAGACCACCTTTAGTTATATTGTGGGATTATATACTTATGTTCTTTATATCACTTTACCTTTACTATGAAGTCTGTGCACAATATATACTGTAAAAGACCAACTGATCAGTGGTAAACTGTATCAGGATTGACCTAGAGTATGTTACACAAATAATGAAATGTGTATGAGATGAAACAACTTATGAAATTTATTTAGCAACAAGAACCCATGTAACTTGGTATCCACGTATCATGTAGCTATGAAGGTGACTATATATGAAAGCATATGAACATGTGAAAGAGTAGAGACACAATTAATAGTCATGTCAGAGTTGGTAAGTGCCTTTATGTGCCAAGGAAGACACTAGATTTCATGCCAAGAAAAACGAAAGCAAATAGCCTTACATATCTCGCTGTACAACCCCGCTATTACCTCGGGATAACCTTCCCTTCCTCAAAATATTTAGCTATAGCATAGTAAGTAATAAAACTAGAATTAGCAGCCAATAAATGCATCTTGGCAACCCAATTTCACACAAAAACAACATACGGGCAGCAAGCGTGTAGCTATAAACTCGAACGTATTTTTTTGACCTTTTCACCTATAATCATATTTTCTAATGCACATTATCATATACAGTGCCAGCCTATCTTAGTGCTACAATAGTCCTATAACAGCTCACAAAATAGAACGCTAACAATTCTACACAACATACAAACGGGCGGCATAACGTCACATTCTTTTGTTACCTTTCGTCGTCGATAATACCACACCTATCCTAACTTCAACTAGCCTATCCTCAACACAATTATACATAATAACAGACTTAAAACAGTCTCATAACAGTACCAGATAAGTCATGAAGTACGTGAAGTAATAGCCTTATATACATCAGCCCACAAGTTCCAATCAATAACACAATTGCGATATCACATAAGAACTCACTTTTGCGGATTGGACAAGCAGTGAATCAGCCTTGTTACACAACTACCAAACCAACTTTTGTTAAGAAAATAAGTATTACTTCATAATACAGCCAACCAAGAAGAGAAAAATCCTCTTAATTAACAAGAAAACACATAACAGCTTTCCCAACATATACTGTCCAACAATTTCAGCATCAACATAACTAACATAATCTCTTGTTTGTCATGAGAAAACTATACTAAACACATACTTAATCTTACTTACCTTAGTGTTCAAGATTAAGGTCTCCTTCAAGAACCTTAGAGGGTTATTTTAGCTGCCCTTTGAAGTGAAGAAAGGAGAGAAAAGAGTTTCTTAGAAGCTGAAAATATGATCCAACGTTTGATGAAGTAGTTTGCTGTTTTGAGCCCTTTTTAAAAGGGTCAACTGGCCAACTTAACCATGAACCTTTGGCCACATATTATGACATATTATTGAGCTAGTGATGCAGCAACTTAGTCCTTAAATTTGGGCCAAAATGGATCCCCAAATTGATGGGCTTGGGCTGCCTATTTCCAAATTACTCTTCACTTAAAATTTGGCCCAATTAGTTAAGTTAATTAGAATGTAATTTGGACTCTTTCATTCTTCATGTTAGGCTGTAAGTATAGCTGACTTATAGTAATAAAACATGGACCAAAGATATCAATTTGACACAAGACATATCTACACTCGACCCTCTCAATCATTAGATACATATAACGCCCTTTAACGCGAGATTCAAACACTTTTAAAAATTGTCATTAGTTTGAAAGTCCATATCCTGCTTCATGTGTATAGTACTCATACATGTAATGTGTTGGGTGTTACATCTTAAGTCCTAAAATAATCTAAATCCACTTTGTCACCAAGCCAGAAGATGAGTATAGACGTAAGCCTTTGGTGTTAGTAATTTCGCATGAATTTTATTTGTGAAAGTGAGAATGCTTCCTCAGTCCCTGAATTCTAAATGCTTTTTCAGTGAGTAAGAGAGACTTCTTTTCAGTGAGGGAATCTACACTACTTGATTAGCATATGGCTATACCAGTGATTTTGAATGGTTGATGCTTCTTAACTTATCGTAGTTGGGTTGACAGATTCATCATCATGTTTTTGTTGTGCTTAGTAGCTTTGCAATCTAGTTTTGAAAATCATAGTTAGGTACCTGGTTTAGAGTGAATGATGTATATGCCATTGGTATAATTGCTATGTATTATTTCTCATTGGTTGTGTAGATTGAGTTGTCGCTTGAGGACAAGCAACAATTCTAAGTTGAGGGTATTGATGTGCTGTCAAAATACAACACATTTGATGCCTAAAACAAGGATTTTTTGTTGTCGCTCGAGGACAAACAATAATTCTAAGTTAAGGGTGTTGATGTGTTGTAAAAATACAGAAAATCTTATGCCTAAAACAAGAATTTTTTGTGTTCTTAATGTGACTTTTTATGGTTTTTATGTGTTTTTGTGTTGTTATTGCAGAAAAGGTAGGTTGACATGATTTTGGAGGAAAATTGCAAATTTTGCTGAAGCACAGAATATACGAGCTCACCTACAACTCATAGCCCAAGCTAAGCGTCTTATGGTGATCTCGCAGCCAGAAACAGAGAGCAAAATTTAGAAATATGCCCACCCTATGAGTCATAGGTCTCACTACGACTTGTATAGGTGGAATCATTGTAGGAAACGGAGAGCCAAAATTGTGGACCAAAAACTGAAGGCCTAGGCTATTGTCAATCAATTTTTCAGACTTAAGAAGGAGGTCATCAACTCTAATTGAGAATGGGACCATCATCATATGGAAGACTTTATGGATACTCTCTAGCTCAACTCCCCACCTTAATTATACTCCCTATCATGGCACTCTACTCCATCAACTTAAGATTATAGCTCTTACTTAAATTTCCATTTAACCACCACCTCCTCTTCCATTCAACACTACTTCTAAGCCTCAAGGTGCTATTTACGAGATGATCATATTCATAAAAAGCTAATCCTTAATACTCAAGTCTAAACTTCCACGGGACTTTTATTAAATGATTATTAATCCTCTTCACTACTTCACTACTCTTTCTGGAACCCTTATTACGAAGTCTTCACTAGTGTCTATCATTGATACTCAGATAACAACAACCAAGAATTCAAACGAATCACTCTAACCACTTTAACTATACCTTCAAATTTCGAAGCCTACTTAACACTTCTACCTCCACCATCAATGAGTTCTCACTCAAAGTTAAACCAACATACACTTACCTATCTACTGCTCACCATAGGGTCTACACCTTCCTATCTCTATCCCTACATGACACAAGTTTAACACAAATATCAAAATAAGGATACACTCCTCCCCATCTACCCTGATCCTCAGTCAACTACTATCAATATCACTATTTGGACCAGGAGGAACTCATCATCTCCCCCTTAGGAGAACCTCAAACTACTACCTCTCCAAGCCACATAAGCATGAATATCATCAAGAACTCAAATACTCAGTTGCTCAAATGCTCATTCTCATGAATAGACTTCGAACACAGTGTCTAGAGTTTAAACTTTATCTCCAACATAATTATTAGGCACTAATACTATCAAGAACTTGCATACTCAAGTATGTAGAGGCTTAAAAGGAACATTAACCTGAAGATAGGAACTCAACTCTATTATGAAAATTTAGGAGCACTCATTCTGTCCCATCACCCATAACTCGTCTACTACCACTAACACTTCTATCAAGACTGGAAAGATAGATTACTCAAAAGGCTTGGAACGAAGATCATTGGCACAATTCAATTAGAAAATCTTATCTGAGGACATTCATAATGAAGTGTGTATATAATGGACCCTAGTCTAATCAAGGGTGATGAGAAACCAGTAGCCCTACAAAGAGCTATTCCACCTCCTATCTTAGAGCCATTCCCAGTAGAGCTTCAGACTCAGAGTTTGACTCTTCTACTACCGACACTACTCCAGCTACTGTAGAGGCTTCACCAGCTATTGTGATCGACTCCACTCTATTCTCTAGTACTCCAGCACCAGCAAAATTTGTATTACAGATTGATTCTATTATCTCTATTGTTGCTTTTGAGGCACTATTATATAAGGTGGCTATAGCGGAGTGCAGGCTACAGGCTTTAGCAACATAAGTCAGGTCATAGGTCAGCCAGACTGTTTGGGACTTAGAATAGAGGGTAAACGCATTCGCCCGCTAATTAGTTGATGAAAGAGTTAGAACAGTGGATGCCCATATAGATGCTTTTGAGGCAAGAGTCCAGCGGAGACTTGAGGGTGCTACGCTTGCTGACAAAAATGCAGTGATAGAGGAGTTGGCCAAGTTCACGGTTGACTTGTTACAGATATTAGTAGCCTATATTGCAGTCCCACAAGTGGCACTAGCGGGTGATTAGATGTTTGATTGGTTAGCTAACTGCTCGTATTCCCATGGGAAGAGGCCCCTTGAGCATGATGACCTAGAGATAAGCCAGAAGAGGCCTAGACATGATGATTTAGCAGCACTATAGGAGGAGCTAATACCAGGGGAGGTGGTGCAGGAGTAGATACTATTGGTGGCTATAGAAAGAGACAGGGAGCATAAGAGGTGACATGGAGAGGGTAGTTCATGTACAGCCGCGACCCAGATTGTTGAGGAGGAGCATGACCTAGGACCCTGATAGCAGATAGATACCAATGCTTGAGCACCCTGATATTTGACCCTTTCGACCCCAATTCTCATTTTTTTAATGGATACTTTATTCTTTTGCCAGACAGATACCGGTGCTTGAGCACCCTAATGTTTGACCCTTTTGACCCCAGTTCTTATCTTTTATTTATGGATATTTTGTTTTTTTGTTGGATAATCTTTTTATTATGTTGGTTTTGGATGTTTTATGTTGGATGTTGTTTTTACCTTTGTTTTGGATATTAGTTTTTAAAATGTTGGTTTTTAATGTTTATATATCTATGTTTATTTTTTTTGTCATTTTCGTCTTAGTACGAGTTTTTAGTTTGAGGAAAAAGTATTCAATTTTTGTAAGGTGAGAAGCTATGGATTAAGGTGAAGTCTGAGTACCCTCGAGTCCATAACCTCTCCTATTTTTGACTCAAAACCAAAATCCCAGAGAGAAGCTGAGAACACAAAATCCCTAAATGAGACACGAAAAAGTTTCTTAGAAAAAAGAGAAAGAATGACATACAAAAGAAAATAAGAACTCAAAATACATATTTTATTTTCTTTGTAGATGTTTAATTTTCTATTGAACTGACATGTTTAGGTTGTGTTGATAGTTTGTAGATACGTAGTAGTTTTATTTGTTGGCATATACAATCTTTAAATGTTGATGAAAAATTAGGTACCCTCAAATTTTTTTAAATTATGGTTATTGATGCATTCATGCATTTTGAGTATTTGGCAATATTTGTTCTGATAATGTGAAGGTAAGCTGAGGCTGGTAGTAGGACCTGTGAGTCTATACTTGATTGTGTGTGTAAAATGCCATGTGTGTTGTGAGCTTATTTTGCTGCATTCATGCATATTGTATTGACTTAGAACTTTTCTTGTTACTTTAAGATTAGTTTGGTGATTTGGTTGAATTGGAAGGGATCTTAGGCCTTTGTTCTTTTAGCGAGCCCATTTTTGCCTAAATGACCTACTAAATGAGCTAGTGAATTCCTTCTTCAGAATTTTTGAGCTTCTCATGTACTCATTCTTTCTTGACACCTTGCTTACTTAACCTTGTTTGATGAAATACCCTGATATTGGCCCTGGTCTATCCTTGAACTTATGAACCTTGGTTGAGGCTGAAAGCCTAAGTTGAGGGTGGCTACAATGGGTGGCCCTGGTTTGAGACATAGATATTGTGTACTTTACCTCAGGCTAAAAGCCTAAGTTAAGAGTGGCCTTTATTGTGGTAAAGTAACAAAAATAAGGTGGTTAGCTAGGAAAGAAGGAAAGAAATGAATAATCATGAGTCGGGTGAAGAAAAAGAAAAGAAAAGTGTCTTCAATTGAAAATATTAGCATAAAACAAGTTCAAGATTGAGGCAGACCTGAAAAGGGAGAAAGAAAACACCCAGGGAAAGCTTGAAACCGGATAATAAGGGTGAATTTAGTAAAAATGGTTGGGTTATGAAGGCAAAAGTGTTGGTAATCATGGTTGAAGCCCTTAAGTCCTAAAATGATCCAAATCCACTTTGTCACCAAGTTGAAAGATGAGTACAAAGGTAAGCCTATGGTGTTAGTCATTTTGCATGAATTTCATTTGTGAGAGTGAGAATGCTTCCTCAGTCCCTGAATTCTAAATATTTTGTGAGTGAGTAAGAGAGACTTCTTTTCTATGAGGACATCTACACTACTTGATTAACATATAGCTATACCAGTGATTGTGGATGTTTGATGCTCCTTAACTTATTATAGTTGGGTTGCCAGATTAATCATCACTTTTTTATTGTGCTTAGTAGCTTTGCAATCTGGTTTTGAAAATAATAGTTAGGTACCTAGATTAGAGTGAATGATGTATATGCCATTCGTATAGCTGCTATGTACTTCTCAGTGTCTGTGTAGATTGATTTGTCGCTCGAGGACAAACAATAATTCTAAGTTAAGGGTGTTGATGTGTTGTAAAAATACAGAAAATCTTATGCCTAAAACAAGAATTTTTTGTGTTCTTAATGTGACTTTTTATGGTTTTTATGTGTTTTTGTGTTGTTATTACAGAAAAGGTAGGTTGACATGATTTTGGAGGAAAATTGCAAATTTTGCTGAAGCACAGGATATACAAGCTCACCTACGAGTCGTACTATGATTTCATAGCCAGAAATAGAGAGCAAAAATTAGAAATCTACCAAGTGCAGGTTAGCCTTACGAGGCCACCCTATGAGTCATAGGTCTTACTACGACTCGTATAGCTGAAATCATTGTAAGAAATAGAGAGCCAAAACTGTGGACCAAAAACTAAAGGCCTAGACTACGACAGGAGCATACGAGTCATAGTTCAAGCAATGAATTGTACAAGTGGGTCATACCAGTTCAGTCCAAAATGCCAAGAACCTGATACAAGACCCCGATTATGACTAGTAGGTCTTTCTACGAGTCGTACCTACAAGACGTACCAGCTGCCAGCTATCTTTTCTGTGTAATTTTTAGGGTTTAATGTGTAACACTATAAATACATTAAGTTAGGGTTCTATGAAGGGAGACTCAAAATTAAGAATTGAATGTGCCTTTTAATATTCTCTCAAGAATATTTTAGGATTTTGCAATGTTTTTCATTTTGCTCTTGGAAAACCCACTTTTGGGGAGTGCAAATCCCCTATTGTATTCATTCTAAATATATTAAGCTTGTCATTTTCAACTTGTGGTGCTATCATTCTTAATACTTTTGGGTAAAACTATCAACTACATCTTGTCTTTGTATTTTTATTTGTTTTTCTTTAATAATGAGTAGCTAAGCACCCACAACTTGGGGTTGTGGGAACCATGGGTAGTTGACTTGAGATGACCTAGATTTATTGCATTTCTATGATTGGGGTTTTGCATGTATTTTTTATCTCCCTTCATTTTGATTGTTATTTGGTGGTGGCCAACACCAAACCTTGCCTACTATCACGATCCTGACCAAGTTAGTGATGAATAGGAAAAGGGAAGTAGATGACAGGATTCAGTTGATGTATTGTTATTTAATCAACCAAACCTGACCAAGGGGAGGTTGACTAGGACAAGATGTAATGGTTAGTTAGCACACCATGGTTGCCAACCAAACATCATGGTGACATTTGACCTTCACCTTCACAAGAGGGCTAGAAGAACCTAAGATACCATCATGCATGCGAATTTTCAATTGTAGTTATATTGTCTAGGGTGATCAAGTTGATGAACCATGAGGAACACAATTCCCAAGATGTTCCAAAATTTAAGTCTTTTCTTGCATATTTAGTTTAGTCTTTGTTTATGTTCTTGAATTATAAAGAAAACCCCCCATTTAGAGATTTTAGTTATAGATACTCGAAATTATTAGAGTGAATTCTTGTAGTCAAGCCCTTTATTCCCTGTGGATTCGACCCTAATCTTCAGTTAGGTGAATTGCTGACAGGGACCGCTTTCTTATTGGACCGTGAACATTATCAACAACTCCAACTCATAGGCCACCTTACCAATCCTTCTCAACACCCTATAAGGACCAACAAATCTTTGACTCAATTTACCCTTCTTGCTGAACCAGACCATACACTTCATGGGTGAGACCTTCAAACAGACCTAATCACCTACTTTAGATTCAAGATCCCTTCTGCTCATATCAGAATATGACTTTTGTCGCCTTTGGGCTGTTTTTAATCTCTCCTATATCAACCCCATCTTCTCCAAGGCTTCCATTACTAAGTCCGAACCCAAAAAAGCCATCTCCCCTACCTCAAACCATCCAACCGGGGATCTACAATGTCTACTATAGAGTGCCTCAAAAGGAGCCATACCAATGCTTGAATGATAACTATTATTGTAAGCAAACTCAATGAGTGAAAACTCCTAATGACCATAATAATGCCCATAATGAGTCCAAAATATTGTCTTCAAAATAACCTCTAGCCGGATCCTCAACTGGTGATAACTTGACCTTAGATCAATCTTAGAAAATATTGTTACCCCTACTAGATTATAAAAAAACAGCAAAGGATAATAGTTCTTTACCATCACCCTATTCAGTTGTCGATAGTCAATATATATACAGAGATTTCCATCCTATTATTTCACAAATAGGGCAGGGCTCCCCAGGGAGAAACACTCAATCATATGAACCCCAAATCTAACAAGCCTTCAAGCTGAGTAGTGAGCTCCTTATGTTCTGCAGGAGCCATCCGATCGAACCTACCAATACATACACATCAAGATCAAAGCAAACTTCAACGTATTGGTAGCAACATCGGGTGCCTTATCTAGATCGAGTAGAATATATATGGGTTTAGTGTTTAACTAAACCTCAATCACAAAAACAACATCTCTCTCACGTGGCAATAAGACAAATCAATAGGAAATATATCAAGAAACTCATAAAGGACAAGCACTGAGTCCATAGTAGGAGCCTTAGCCATCACATCATGAACATGGGCTAAATATGTTGAACACCCTATGGATATCAACTACTGAGCCTTAATGCACAATATAATACCAGTCAATATCCGACTCACATACCCGTACTATATAACTGGGGACATCTTCGGTATCTCTAAGGTAGCAGTCTTGGCATAGAAATCTAACAAGGTATGATATGGGGAAAATAATCCATACCCAAAATAATATCAAAATCCAATATATCAAGCAATACAAAAGCAACCCAACAAACCCCTGAAAAGTAACCATGATGCTCTACACACCTAATCTACTACTAGTGAATCCCTCACTAGGGGTCAATATAAGAACTCAAGACACAAAAGGCTGAGAACTCACACCTAAGTATGAAGCAATGTATGCAGACACATGCGAAAGTGGAAATTGGATCAAATAATATTGAAGCTGGTTGATGACACACAATTGTCATACCTCTAATAACCTTATTAGAAGCCTCAGCCTTTGCCCATGTTGGAGCTGAATATAAATGGCCCTGATAGCCCTTACCATAGACATTACCTCTGCATTTGGTTCTATCACCTCTATCAGGGCCTTTGGAGCTCTACTAGAAACTATGTTGGTCTTCACGGTCCCTATACTAGTCATCCATATTATAATGACCAAGAATTTTACAAGAATTTATTGGTACTTAAATCATGTTTCCGAGGGTATGTGTAAGCCATGGGAAATTCTTGTGTGTGACTTTGGGTGGCTTAAGAAAGGATTTGAAGCTTGGTGGCCTCGAAAAGTAACCCAACCTTTTAGCCAAGAAATTGGCTAAGTCTAGCATCACATGGCAACTGCATGACTCATATGACACCTCATGAGTCATGTGGGGTATCGTGTGACCTCAAACGAGCCATCAAAAGGTGTTCTTATGAAGATCTCATCCTAAAATAATTTTCTAAATATGAAATCACCATCTGGAAACATGGTCGCTTGTAAGGATGAGAAAATGGTTAGTATGCTCTTGCATGAGCTATGTGCCCTTTAGTGAAGTTGAACTTGTCTAGAAATTTTGGCCATGGTAAGCTCCAAAGACCACTGCATGGTCCATGTGCCTTCGTACGAGCCATATGGCTCTTTGACGAGACCCATGGCAATTTTTTGAAGCTCGTTTCATTAATGGTTTTCTTGTAATTGTGGTTATTCCTAAGGGTCATTTATGACTTTATGACCTATCCTTAACTACTAAAAAGACCTATAGTCATCTATTCTCATTCAAATTCATTCCTCACACTTAGCATATTCAAATTCTCTCATCTAAAAACTCCTCTCAAGTGAGCCATTGGAGATTAGCTTAGAGCTTAAGGAAGGGCCTTCTTCTTCAATCAATTTCTTCTTGATTCTTCTTATTATCTATGGTATGTGAGATTGATTTATGGTCTCTTTTAACTATGAAATGCACAACACTTTTTACTCCTTGATTTTATTAAATTAAGCTTACTTTGAATATATATCTTTTGAATTATTATTTATTAAATTCAATTGAGATATGAGCTATGTTTCCTTGATGTTTTTAGAGTGATTTAAGCTCTAATATGTTGAATTGCATTGATATTATAAGTATTGGAATATGCATTATCCCATTAAATATTGATTTAAGCATGGGTAACCAAAAATATGATTTAAATATGAATTCACTTATAGATTTACTTGCATTTCTTATTATATTATTGATTTAAGTATGAATCTCTATTGCCCATGCTATTCTCTCAATATTCATGGCATTTGCATATGCGAGCATTGGTTTTTATAAAGATTATGAAGTACGCTATGACCCAAGTATGTTTATGAGTATGATTTTGATAAAAGTATTGTTATGATAGAAATGTCATCACATAATGTCTATAATATGGCTCTTTGAGAAAACTCTACGTGTTTACACTATTTTGGTAAATGTGAATGAGGTATCCTATACATGAAAGTATTAATTGAAGTATGACTTAGCATTAGAGCCCAATTGTGTTTCATTATGAAGAATATTTGACTTTTAAGCCTAAGTATGCATTGAAATGATTGGAAAGGACTTATGCCTTTTTTGAAAACGTGTATATGAATATGTATTATTGTGGGATGATGACCTAGAATCAAGAGGCATTGTGGTAAGGGGGCTATCTCTAAGTGTCTAGTAGCCAAGTCCCACAACTATGTGCTAGCGTAGGTATATGTTTATGCCTCTTTATGAGATAATTATGAAATTCTGATTAAATGATTGGGTAGCAAAGAAGGTGGCCATCATGTTGAAATGACTGGGTCATAAGGTGTGGCATAAATTACCTTTGACAATTAATGTTCTCTCACTCAATAGGAGGCTTATATCAGGAAAATTTTATGTAATAGCTCATATGAGTTTGGGATATCAGCTATGGTCTCATACCATCTATGTTGAAGTATTATGGCATTTTATACATCATGAAGTTCATGGCATGTTGATATACTACTCTTCCTTGATTATATACTTGTTTTTGTATATGTGCCCTTGTTATCTAACATTGAATGCAAGTTTAATTAGTTCATATGCATTTCATGCCAACATACTTAGTACATTCAAACGTACTAACACATACTCTTTGCGTACATTATCTAACCATGTAGGGACCAGAGACTATCTTCATTCACCTCTTGACGGCTCGCTCGAATTGTGAAAGGTGTTATCGTGAGTCCTATCATCTAAGGACAAGCCACCTTCCATCTATTTATTATGTTGCTTCTGCTTATGTTGTATTTACTTTGAGGGTGAGCCCGAAAAATGTCTTGGCCCCTGTTTTATTCTATGACTTAGGGGTATTGTTGGATGACATGTATACTTTTGTACAGTTTTATGCTATTTGCTTATGTAGATTTTGATTATGGCTATCTATTGAATATGTTTTTATGATGATATTTTTGTGATAAGATGGAAAATGTGGAAAGTCCTTAGTCCCATTCATCCCTATAGCATGAGTCATACTTACCCGCTCCTTAATTTCTATGTGCTATGTGCTATGTGGATCATGCTAATCCCTACTCCTGTGGCATCCCCATAGCATGAATTATATTTTCCCTTCCCCTAGACATATATGTTGACTACTTCATTATTCATTTTTGAACAAATGATATGAATGTGGATACTTTGAGTCTTGTTTTGGGACTCTCGGGTTCCCATTTGCCGTGTCACTCATAAACTCTAGGTCTAGGTCATGACAAGCTTGATATCAGAGCACTAGGTTTATAAATGATCCTCGAAGTCCAACATGCCACATCGAGTAGAGTCCTATTCATGGATGTGAAGTGCGCCATACCTTTGAGTGAGAGGCTATAATGGCACTCTAGGAATTTTCTTACTTTTTCATGTCTTATATCATGCTTGAACCATATCTTAAGGCTTCTTGACTTAATGATATCCTTGATGCCTTATAGAAGATGCCTCCATGAAGAGCCCTTCTACTGAGACAGGCCTCAGTTAATGAGGACCAAGTCCCTCAATAACATATAAGAGAGTCGGTTACTCAAGATAAATTTTAAACTACCTTTTCCATGCTTGCCCAAGTGGTGATCAACCAAGCTAGGTGGACTAATCCTTCTCCTCATATTGTCACTCTGGCTGCTAAAGTGAGAGATTTTACCCGAATGAATCATCTGGAGTTTTATGGGTCAAAAGTCGATGAGGATGCTCAAGACTTCAGTGATGAGCTCTCTAAAGTGTTGAACATCATGGGGGTGACTACAGAGGTGAATGTTGAGCTAGCTGCTTATTAGTTGAATTGTACACCCAATGGTTGATGGATAGGATCTGTGGTAATTGGGTTAATTTGGAAGAGTTCAAATTTACCTTTCTAGATTATTTCTTTCCTCTTGAGCTTAGAGAGGCCAAAATGATAGAATTTATCAACCTCAAATAGGGTGGCATATTGTGAAGGACTCTCAAAGTATGCTCATATGCTATAGGATGACCCCCATGCAAGAATGCACAAGTTTATTTCTTAGATCTCTGATTTGGTTACGAAGGAATGTCGTACGATTGTGCTTATTTAGGATATGGACATCTCCAGACTCATGACTTATGCTAAACAGATTGAAGAGGAAAAGATAAAGAAGAAGAGGGTGAATGATTCTAAGAGAGCCTATTATGATGCAGGGTTGTACAACTCCAAAGATAGTGGTGGTTTTGGTCACTTCTAACAGGGCCAAGGTTCTAATGAAAGGTTTACAATGCTAGGGTACCTCCTCCCAGGGCACAGGTTGGAGATGGGCTATTACCTGCCCATTGTGATAAGTGTGAAAAGAATCACTCGGGTGCGTATTGGAAGGATGTAGGTGCGTGTTATGGGTGTGCTGATATGAGCCACAAGATTGCCAACTCTCCTAAAGCTGCAAGAAGGGATAGGGTAAGATGGCTCATACTGATCAACTCTAACCATGGATTCGTCAAGGTGGTTCCCTAAGAAATAACAGGTTCTATGTTTTGCATACTCGATAGGAAGTAGATGAGACTCCAGATGTTGTGACTGGTATGTTAAAAGTGTTTGATTTTGATGCTTATGCTTTGCTTAACCCGGGTGCAAATTTATCATTTGTGACTCCTCTTTTGGCTATTAACTTTGGATTAAGACCTAAAATTTTAAGGGAGCCCTTTTTAGTTTATACTCATGTGGGAGAGTCTATTGTTGCTCAAAGAGTCTATCATGGTTATCCTATCTCTGTTTTACATAAATTCCTTCCATGTGATATTGTGGAACTTGAGATATTTGATTTTGATATTATTCTCAGGATGGATTGGTTGCATGCATCATATGCTTCTATAGATTGTAGAACCTAGAAAGTTAAATTCCAATTTTTGGATGAGCCTGGTCTTGAATGGAAGGGCAGTGACTCTTCTATTAAAGGACAAATTATTTCCTATCTCAAGGCTCAAAAGATAATTTCTAAGGCGTCTATCTATCATATTATAAGGGTTAGAGATGTGCAGTCTGAGTCACCTACTCTTGAATTAGTTTCGATGGTTAATGAGTTTCGAGATGTGTTTACCAAAGATTTACCTGGTATTCTTCCCGAAAAGAAAGTAGACTTTGGCATAGATCTCCTCCCGAATGCTTAACCTATTTCTATTCCTCCTTATCATATGGTACTGGCTGAGTTAAAAGAGTTGAAGGACCAATTGAAAGACTTGTCAGAAAAATTCTTTATTAGAACAAGTATATCTCCATGCGGTGCTTTGGTATTATTTGTAAGAAAGAAAGATGGGTCTCTTTAGATGTGCATTGATTACAGGCAATAGAATAAGGTAACCGTTAAGAATAAATACTCAAGCCAAGGATCGAGCACTTATTTGATAAACTTCAAGGGGCCACCTATTTCTCTAAGATTGACCTCTATTTCGGTTATCATCAACTCAAGGTTAGAGAATGTGATATTCTTAAAATGACCTTTTAAACTAAATATAGGAATTTTGACTTTGTGAAATGTCATTTGATTTGATTAATGCTCCAGCTGTGTTTATGGATCTTATAAATCAGGTGTTCACGCCAATTTCTGATACTTTTGTGGTTGGCTTCATTGATGATATCTTGATATATTCCCCAAGTGAGTAGGAGCATTAGGATCATTTGAGTTGGTTCTGCAAAATTTAAGGGAGAAATAATTGTATGCCATGTTCATCAAATGTAAGGTTTGGTTGGGTGAAGTAGCGTTTCTTGGTCATGTGGTATCCAATGATGGTATAAGGTTGATCCAAAGTAGAACGAGGCCTTAAAGAATTGGCCTAGGCCCTTGACTCCTTAAATATTCAAAGTTTTCTTGGGTTTGCGGGCTATTATAGGAGATTTTTTGAAAGTTTCTCATCTTTTGCTTATCCATTGACTAAGTTGACTCAAAAGAAGGACATGTTTGTATCATTGGATGACTATGAGAAGAGTTTTCTGACTTTAAAATATCGGCTTACATTGGCTCCTGTTGAACTCTACCTGATGGTTTTGATGGGTTTGTGGTGTATAATGATACTTCTTGAATTCTGTTGGACTATGTGCTTAGGAAACATCATAAGGTGATAACTTATGCATCAAGGTAATTGAAGGTGTGTGAACAAAATTACTCGACTCATGATCCTGAGCTAATAGTTGTGGTGTTTGCTCTGAAGATTTGGAGAAACTATTTTTATAGGGTTCATGTTGATACGTCCACCGACCACAAGAGTTTGTAATATATGTTGACCGAAAGGGATCTTAACTTTAGGCAATAAAAGTGGTTGAAAAACCTTAAGAACTATGACATAAGTGATCAATATCATCCTAACAAGGCAAATGTTGTAGCTAACGCTCTTAGTAGACTATCTATGGGGAGCGTGGTTCATGGTGATAAAGGGAAGAAGGAGAAAGTGAAGGATGTTTACCATTTGGCTAGGTTGGGTGTTAGAGTGGCTGACTTTAATGATGGTGGTATTCATGTTTAGAATGGGGTTGAGTCTTCTGTGGTTGTTAATGTCAAAGCTAAATAAGATTTAGACCCATCTTTGGTTGAGTTGAAGAAGTTGGTTGCCAAAAAGAAACTGGAGGTTTTCTCCCAGAGGGAGATGGTGTGCTTCGATATCAAGACCGATTATATGTTTCGGGTGTGGATGGCCTTAGGTAGGTGATCATGAGTGAAGCCTAAAACTCTTATTATTCTATTCATCTAGGATCCACCAAAATATATCAGGATTAAGGAGAAGTGTATTGGTGGCATGGTATCAAGAAAGACATAGCCAAATTTTTATCCAAGTGTCCTAATGGTCAAAATTTTAAGTTAGAACATCAAAGACCTAGTGGATTGGCTCAAGATATTAAGATTCCTAATTGGAAGTGAAAAGATATGAACATGGATTTTGTGGTTAGGTTGCCTTAGACCCGAAGACGATTTGATTCTATTTGGGTTATCCTTGATAGAATGACTAAATTATCTCATTTCTACCAATTAAGACTACCTTCAATATTGAAGATTATGCAAAGTTGTATATCTAGGAGTTGGTGAGGTTGCATTGTATGCCTAGGACCATCATATCAGATCGTGATACTCAATTTACTTCTCACTTTTTGATATCATCTCAAAAAGGGCATAAAACTAAGGTGAATTTAAGTACTGCTTTTCATCCACAAATTGATGTTCAAGCCTAGAGGAAAATTCAAATTTTAGAAGACATATTGAGGGCTTGTATGTTGGAATTCAAGGGTAATTAGGATGATCATCTACCACTTATTGAGCTTGCTACAACAATAGCTTTCATGCTAGCATTGGTATGGCACCGTTTGAGGCTTTATATGGTAAAAGGTGTAGATCTCCGATGGGGTAGTTTTAGTTAGGAGAGATGGATTTGCTTTGCCCAGATTTATTGTTACAGGCCACTGAAAAGGTGAAGTTCATTAAGGAAAGGTTGAAGACAGCTCAAAGTTGCCAAAAGTTTTACTCAAATGTTAGAAAGAGGGATCTTGAGTTTCTTGTTGGTGATTGGGTATATGTGAAGGTTTCACCCATGAAGGATGAAATGCATTTTTGTAAGAAGGGGAAATTAAGTCCCTGGTATATATGTCCTTATGAGATTGTTGAGTGAATTGGTAATGTGGCTTATAGATTAGATTTATGTTCGGAATTGAGTTCTATTCACCTAGTTTTCCTTGTGTTAATGTTGAGGAAGATGATTGGTGATCCTAGTTCAATTGTGCCTTTGGAAGGTGTTAAAGTTGAGGAAAACTTGTCTTATCAGGAAGTTCTGGTTGAGATCTTGGATAGGCAAGTAAAGCAGCTTTTCAACAAGGATGTGGCTTTAGTTAAAGTGCTTTAGAGAAATCAACATGTGGAGAGTGTTTCATGGGAGGCGGAGTCGGACATAATGAGGCGATACCCCTGTCTTTTCCAATCTACTCAAGCACTAAGGTATTAGGTTCCTTCTATTCTAAATAGTCCTAATTTTTTCACTATTGTATTTCATGACATCACATGCATACATGTGCACGAAAATGATTTAAAAGATGTTTTGACATAAGTTTTAATGATCTTAGGATTTTCAAGAAATGAGATATGCATTGTGTCCGTATGTTGGAATGTTTCATGTTCAAGTCAAACTACTTTAAGCCATGTTCTAGAGAATTCAAGGATGAATATTCCCAAAGGGTGGATAATGTAGGACCCAGAATTTCATGAGACTTTATTGGTACTTAGATTAAGTTTTCGAAGGTTGTGTGATCCATAGGAAAGACTTGTGTATGAATTTGGGTGGCTTAAGAAAGGATTTGAAGCTTGGTGGCCTTGGAAAGTACCCCAGCCTTTCAGCCAAGAAGTTTGCTAAGTCTGGCATCACATGGCCAATGTACAGGCTGTGCAACACCTCATGAACCATGTGGGGTCTCGTGTAACCTCACACAAGTAGTGGAAAGGTGTCCTCATGAAGATCTCATCTTAAAATAATTTTCTAAGAATTAAATCACCGTCTCAGAACTTCATAGCTTGCATGGATGATCAAATGGTTTGTAGCTCTTGCAAGAGCTGTGTGCCATTCAGTGGAGTTAAACTTGTCATGAACCTTTGGCCAAGGTAAGCTCCATGGACAACAACATGGTCTGTGTGCCTTCGCACGAGCTGTATGGCTCTTTGACGGGACCCCTAGTAATTTTTGAAAGCTCATTTAATTAATGGTTTTCTTGTAATTGTAGCTATTCCTAAGGGTCATTTATGACTTTCTAACCTATCCTTAACCCCTAAAAAGATGTATCCTCCTCTATTCTCATTCCAATTCATTCCTCGCACTTAGAATATTCAAATTCTCTCATCTAAAGACTCCTCTCAAGTGAACCATTCAAGATTAGCTTGGAGCTTAAGGAAAGGTCTTCTACTTCAATCAATTTCTTCTTGATTTTTTCTTATGAGCTAGCATATGTGGAATTGATTCATGGTCCTTTTCAACCATGAAGACCCAAAACACTTTTTACTCCTTGATTTTATGAATTTAAGCTTACTTTGAATATGGATCTTTTGAATTATTGTTTATTTGATTCAATCGAGATATGAGCTATGTTTAATTGTTGTTCTTAAAAGTGATTTAAGCCCTAATATGTTGAATTGCATTGACTTGATGAGGACTTGAATATGCATTGTCCCCTTTTATTTGAGCATGGACAATCTAAAGTATGATTTAAATGTGAATTTTCTAATGTATTTACTTGAATTTCCTAATATATTGTTGATTTAAGTATTGATCTCTATTACCCATGCTATTCTCTAATCATTCATGATATTTTCATAAATGAACATTTATTTTTATGAAAGATTATGAGGTGGGCTAAGACCCAGGTATGTTTATGGGTATGATTTTGATAAAAGTTTGGTTATGACAAGAGTGTGATAAACTTAATGCCAATGATATGGCTCTTTGAGCAAACTACGATTGTTTACATCATTTTGATGTATGTGAATGAGCTATTCCGATGCATGATAGTATGAATTGATGTATGATTTAACTTTTGAACCCAAGTGTGCATGATTATGAAGAATGTTTGGCTTTTAATCAAAAGTATGCATTGAAATGATTTGAAAGGACTTATGGGATGATGAACTAGAATCGAGAGGGCATGGGGGAGGGGGCTTTCTCCAAGTGTCCAGTACATAAGTCCTATAACTATGTGCTAGCGTAGGTAAATATTTATGCCTCTTTTTGAGATGATCATGAAATCTTTTTGAAGTGCCTGGGTCATAAGGAAGGTGGGTCACACCAAAATGGCTAGGTCGTAAGGTGTGGTGTAGATTACCTTTGGCATGTAATCTTTTCTCACCCGATGGGAGGCTTTCATCTAGCAAATTTCATGTAATAGCTTAGATGAGTTTGGGATGTCGGTTATGGTCTTATCCCTTCTATTTTGAAGAATTATGGTATTTCATACATCATGGATTTCTTGGAATATTGATATACTACGCTTCCTTTCTTATACACTTCTTTCTATTTATGTGCCCTTGTCATCTAATAATGAATGCAAGTTTAATGAGTCTATATGCATCGCATGCCTGCATACTTAGTATATAAAAACCTACTAACGCATAATCTTTGCCTATATAATTGAACCATGTAGGGATCGAATAATATCTTTATCCACCTCTTGATGGCTAACTTCGATTGTTAAAGTGAAATGACCCCAAAAAGTGCCCGAAAATGTGCCTAATATCGTAATTTTCATATATGTCAAAATCTGTGTGTTATTTTTAAAACCAACTTCATATTCTTCTTCGGAGATCAAATTGAGTAGAAAATGGCCTAACCTCGATTTTAGAGCAAATGAATCACAATTTCATTTTTCCAAAAACCGATTTCCAGTGAGGATTGTGCGTTACTGCCGCGACACGCCTGAGTGTTAAAAATATCCAGTTTTATTAGTTCAGTCCAAGGCTTTTTGGTCTTGGGCCTAAGCCTTTCCATACATGAAAACACCTAAACTTAGCCTTATTTCATGCTCATATCATTCAAGACACTCCCAAATACTCTCTCAAATACTTAGATAATATTTCATCTCCAAATTCCAAGTCTCAAAACTCATTCGAATCTTAAGGTTTTCATTCAAGGTTCAAGTCTCCATTTCCAATCTTCTTCAAGGATTGTCCAAAGTCAAAGTATGTGGGTTTCTTTCATGGGTTCCTTTCACCCATAATTCCTAAGCTTCCTTTTACCAAAAATTGCATAATTTAAAGTTGATTTATTTATAGTCTTACTTATTATAAATTTCACAGCACCATTTATTGGGGTCTCATGAAAGTATGGTTGTTTAAGCATGTTCTGAGCTTTGAATCTAAGATCTATTGTGAGATTTGATGAAGGGTTTTAATATATGTTGCTTGAGGGTGTTACCAAATGTCTATTGATGGTTTTTGAAATGACCCCAAAAAGTGCTTGAAAATGTGCCTCAAAAGTGCTCGAAATCGTAATTTTTGTATATCTCAAAATCCGTGTGTTATTTCAAAAATCTAACTTTATATTCTTGTTAAAAAGGGTCAAATTAAGTGGGGAATGGGTCTAACCCTTATTTTAGAGCAAACAAATTGCAATTTCATGGAGTGGTGCAGTCAAATTAAGTGGGGAATGGGTCTAACCCTTATTTTAGAGCAAACAAATTGCAATTTCATGGAGTGGTGCACATCATTGGTGCGACGAGCCATTATATTATTTTGGTGCCAGTTTTTAAGTTCGATCAAAGACTTTTGGGTCTTGTGCCTAATCCTTTCCATGCGAAAAAATACCTATACTTAGCTTTATTTCACCCTCATATGATCCAAAAAATTCTCAAATACTCATTCAAACACTTAGACAAATATTTTACTCCAAAATTCAAGTCTCAAAACTTATCCAGATTCTAAGGTTAACAATAAAGCTTCAAGTCTCCATCTCTAATCTTCATTAAGCGATTCTCCCAAGCTAAGGTATGTGGGTTTCTTTCATGGGTTCCTTTCACCCATGATGCCCAAGCTTTCTTTTACCTAACATTGCATGATTTAAAGTTGATTTACTCATAGGCCTTACTTATTATGAATTTTACTGCACACTATGTTCGTGTTTCATGAAATTATGGTTGTTTTAGTATGTTTTGAGCTATGAATCTAAGATCTATTGTGAGATTTTATGAAGGGTTTTGATGTATATTACTTGAAGGTGTTACCAAGTATCTATTGATTGTTTTACATTGGATTTTATAGCATGATTTCACTACTGAATTGCATGGTTTTACACGAGCACTATACACCCTCCAAGTGTTTGATAAAATATCTAGTTTAGGGTTCTTGAGTTATTGATGGTCTATTGCATGACTTATAAGTCAAGTGGCTTATGATGATAAAAGGAATGTATATATGTGTCACGACCCAAGCCTAGGGCGTAGATGTGACACGACGAATGGGGAACCCAAAGGAACCCAAACAAGCCTCTAAACTTATCATTACACATCATTGGTCGCGGAAGAATGTAAAAGACATAAAGAGTAAAAATAGGGGCAAAGGGCTAAGGTAAAAGCTTGTATGACATCATAACCATATATATATATATATAACATGTCCAACAAAAACCTCTAATACTTAGATAAGAGCATGGGTCAAGACAAAGCAACCGGGGTCACCCTTATTGTCAAAATAAAAAATAAAGAAGAGTGTCTCAATGCATAATAACAGAAACATAGACTAAGGTCCCTGAAGTGGAGGACTCACCAAATAGCTTGAGTATTAGCAAAGAGTATTTCAATACAACATAAGAGAAACATTGATAACATCCTCGGAATGGAGGACTCACCAACTAGCTTGAGTAGCACCAAACTAGCCACGTAGAGGAGGAGGATGATCAACTTGGGCTCCAGTTCCTACATGGTGATATCATGCAGGCAAGAGTATGCGTTAGTATGTTTAAATGTACAAAGTATGTAGGATGCAATGCAATAGGAGATACACATTATAATCAAAATGCATAACAATAGGCAATAGGAATAGTATAACAACATGGAATATATGATCAATACATAAGTAAAACATGCTCAAGTAACTCATGCTCATATAGGATATCATATGTGTAGAAGAGACTAAGGTAGATTTCAAAAGTACAGACCCCTTGGTTGGTTGATGATGATCTCACCCCATCACCCAGGTGGTGTAGTATAGACCCCTCACATGGTTGATGATAATTATACCTTATCACCCTGCTTGCGAAGTACAAACCCTTCACATGGTTGATGAGTACAAACCCCACCTCAGTTATCAAGGTACAAACCCCCACACAAGGTTACTCAGGCTCTTAGTCCCCCCGGATCGGGCATGGTCTAATGTAAGACTTTATATATATATATATATATATATATATATATATTATATCATATACATAAGCTCTTTTCATCATCAAAACATCAATCATATCATATCTCATGCTTTGGACCTTCAATTCCTCAAGAAACCACATCTGGACATTCTATCAAAAACTTAGAGGGTGTGAAATGCTAGTATAAAACCAAGAAATATAAAGATAAAATCATGAAACAAAATCCATTATAAAACTATCAATCAACACCTTGAAACACCCTCAAGAAATATACATCAAAATTCCTCATCAAATCTTACAATAGATCCTAGATTTATAGCTCAAAACATAGCAAAATAGTTACAACTTTACATAGCTTCAACATAGTTCATAAACATGTTCATACATGTAAACCCATTTGTAAAATCAACATTAAATCATGCAAATTTAGTAAAAGGGAGATTAGGACACCATAGGAGGAAGGACCTAATGATTGAAACCCATGTACCTTAGCTTGGAGATGAGTTTGGTGAAGATTGGAGATGTAGACTTGGAGCTTGAATGAAATTCTTAAGATTGGTCTTGAGTTTTGGGACTTGAATTTAGGAGTGAAAAATATGGTTAAGTGTAGGTAAAAACTCATTTGGGAACACTTAGGCCCAAGACTTCAAAGTGTTAGACCAAACTAAAAAAAATAGTCACAAACTAAAGCAGAGGCGCGTCGCAATAGGGGAACACTTAGCTCTTAGGAAATTACATTCTTGAAATTTCGTAATAGCTAATCTTTCGCTCTTAAATCAGGGTTAGACCCTTCTTCCCTTAATTATGACCCCTGAATAAGAATATGAAGTCATATTTTTGATATCGTGCATGGAATTTGAGATTTATGAAATTTAAAATTTTAGGCATTCCGGAGCACATTTTCTGACACTTTTTGGGGTCATTTCAATATCTGCCCCTTGGGAACATTCATCCCTGAATGTAAAAGAGATGTACAAGACAAGAGTGATCATAAAAAAATCAGCCCCAACAAGAATGCAACATTACATTTAAAACACCATTTTCAAAATCTCAACATAAGTGTAAAATCATCATAATTTTCCACCTTAAACATGAATGCATATAAATGACATAGGGGCTGAAATATAAGACATGAAATCACATAGGGGGCTTAGGACTAGTACCTTAGGCTTGCATGGGGTGGACTAGATTAGGATACTACTTTTGTATATCCGCCTCGGCCTCCAAATGTAGCACTTTCGACTTGTTGGTTCCTCCAAAGGACTTAAAGGATATCGCCTCCTTATTTCTCAATCTCTTCACTTGCCTATCAAAAATCTGAACTGGAACCTCTTCATAGGTCAAGGTTTCTTCAACAACACCCACAACTGTAGTCAATGCACATCCTTCTTCACTTGCCTATCAAAAATCTGAACTGGAGTCTCCTAGTAAGTCAAGTTATCCTCAACAACACCCACAACATAAAGAGGCATAATAGTATTAGGATCACCAACATATTTTCTCAACATAGAGACATGGAAGACCGGATGAACCAAATTCATCTCACTAGGCAACCTCAACTCCTAAGCTACCTTGCCAACCCTTCTTATGACCTTATAAGGACTGACTTACCATGGGAGTAAATTTCCCTTCTTATCAAAATAGACCACACCCTTCATGGGTGACACCTTCAAATAAACCCAATCGCCAACTTGGAATTCAAGATCTCTTCTCCTCACATCGGCATAGGACTTTTGGTGACTTTGGGCTATCTATAACCTTTCCGTAATCATCTTAACCTTCTCAAGAGCCTCTATGACCAGATCTGGTCCCAACAAAGCCATTCTCCCAACTTCAAATCACCCAACCGGTAATCTACAATGTCTATCATAAAATGCCTCAAATGGAGCAACACCGATGCTAGAATGATAGCTATTGTTGTAGGCAAACTCAATTAATGGGAGATGATCATCCCAACTACCTTTCAGCTCCAACACACATGCCCTAAGCATATCCTCTAGGGTTTGAATAGTTTTTACGGCTTAGCTATCTGTATGAGGGTGGAAGACCATACTCAAGTGAACTTTTATACCAAGACCCCTTTGAAAAGGCCTCCAAAAAAGTGAAGTAATTGTGCACCACGATTCGATATAATGTGAACTTCTATACAAAGACCCCTTTGAAAAAACCTCCAAAAGTGTGAAGAGAATTGTGCACTAGAATCCGATATAATGGACAAGGGAACCCCATGTAACCTCACTAACTCATGGATGTACAACCTTGCATACTCTTCAGCCCCATATGTAGTCTTAACTGGTAGAATGTGAGTCGAATTTGTCATCCTATCAACTACAACCAAAATGGAATCAAAACCTTTTCTAGTCTTCGGCAACCCTACACCAAAATAGATATTAATCACCTCCCACTTCTAAGTAGGAATCTCTATGTCTTTTGTTAGTCCACCTGGCCTTTGATGTTCAGCTTTGACTTGTTGACAACTATGGCATTCGAAAATGAATTTGGCAATGTCCCCCTTCATGCCTCTCCACAGTACACATACGTCAAATCTCTATACATTTTGGTGGAATCGAGATGGATAGAATAAGAAGAATTATAGGCCTCATCAAGGATTTTCTTCCTCAAACCACCAACATAAAGAACATACAACCTACCTTGGTACTTAAGGGTACCATTTCCCTCTTGGGAGAAAACCTCTACTTACCCTCTTTCACCAAGGCCTTCAATTCAAGCAAGGAGGGGGTCAAGATCTTGTTTTGCAATCACTTCATCAACCAATGAAGAGTTAGACCCATCATCAATAATAACATCATCACCAACCTCTTCCAACCTAACCCCTCATCTAGACAATCAGTGCACCACTCTAGCCATTTCCCTATCAGTACCATTAATATGAACTAGGCTACCCACAGATACCCAACTCAAAGCATCTGCCATAACATTTATCGTACTGAGATGGTAATGCACACTCATGTCATAGTCCTTAAGAAGTTCTAGCCACCTTCTTTGTCTCAAATTGAGATCTTTTTGAGTGAAGATGTACTGGAGGCTTTATGATCGGTGAACACATCAACATTCACCCTATACAAGTAATGATGCCAAATCTTTAATGCAAACACAATGGCAGCTAACTCTAAATCATGGGTAGGGTAGTTACTTTTATGTACCTTAAGTTGTCTAGAAGCATAAGCTATGATCTTACACTTTTGCGTCAACACACTACCCATTCCAACCCAGGAAGCATCACAACACACCACAAAACCCTCAAGCCCATCGACTAGTGACAATATTGGAGCAGACACAAGCTTGTCTTTTAATTTATGGAAGATCCTCTCACACTTATCGATCCATACAAACTTAACCTTCTTTTGAGTCAATTTTATCATAGGGGAAGCAATAGAGGAGAATCCATTCATAAACCTTCTATACTAACCTGCTAGGCCTAAGAAGCTCCTAATTTCCAATGAAGTCAAATGTCTAGGCAAATTTCTAATCACATCGGTCTTCTTAGGATCCACCTTAATACCATCCCCTAATATCACATGACCTAAGAATGCAACCTCCTTCAACCAAAATTCATACTTTTCATATTTGGCATACAATTTCTCCTCCATCCATCTTTACAACACAACCCTCAAATGCCTCTTATGCTCCTCTCTACTATGTGAATAGATCAAAATATCATCAATAAAGACCATAACAAATGAATGAAGGTAGGGTTTGAAGACCCTATTCATTAGGTCCATGAAGATGGCTGGTGCATTAGTCAACCTATAAGCCATCACCACAAACTCATAATGCCAATATCTAGTTTAGAAGGCTGTCTTGGGAATATCACAGTCCCTCACCCCAACTTGATGATACCCAGATTGAAGATCAATCTTAGGGTAGAAGCTAGCCCCTTGCTATTGGTCAAACAAATCATCAATTATTGAAAGGGTATATCTACTCTTTAAAGTGACCCTATTCAGTTGCCTGTAGTCAATGCACATCCTAACGCACCTATATTTCTTTTTTTACAAACAATACTAGAGCACCCTAAGGTGTTGGTAGTAGAGTTTCACTGATGTGTGTACTAAATATGGAAGGAGCAATGAAGGCCCATGTCTGTAAGGTTCTAATGCATGCTTTGAATGTATGGAGCTTGGTCACAAAAAGGTGGATTAGCCAAGAAACTGGGGCAAGGGCTGGGGTGTAAATATGGTTCCATTGGATAGGAGTGGTCATCAAGGTGGTGCCACAAGGCACAACTAATTTTATGCTCTATATAGGAAGCAAGGGGTTGGTGAGGTTCCTGACATTGTTACTGGTATGTTAAGAATCTTTGACTTGGATGTATATGCTTTGATTGATCTGGGTGTCACTCTTTCCTTTGATACCCCTTTTGTTGCTAAAAAGTTCTATGTTGATCCCGAGTTGTTTTATGAGTCATATGAAGTGTCTACTCCTATTAGGGCCTTTATTCTTGCTATGAAAGTTTATAGAATTTGTCCTATATGCATTTTGCATAAGTTGTTACCTTGTGATCTTGTTGAATTAGACATGGTTGATTTTGATGTCATTCTTGGGATGGATTGGTTGCATTAAGTTTGTCATGAACCAAGCCTAGGGCCTAGATGTGACACGGCGAACAGGGAACCCGGAGGAACCCCACCACCAACATCTTGAGGCCTAGGGAAGTCATTGGCAAACCCCTTATTAGTAGAATGAGAAAACCCTTGGCCTTGACGAAATCTAGCACCCTTTTGGAATTTACGCTCCAATTGGGCCATCTGGACCTGATGCCCCCTTCTCTTTCTCAATTTTTCCTCCTCCATTTGTTTGACATAGGTAATCAACCAAGACAAGTCCATGTCATTAATTAGAATGGCAGATCGACATTCTTTACTTGGCAAGTCAGAGACCATCACAAACTTATTCATCCTAGATGTAGGATCGGCCACCAAATGAGGAGTATACTTAGAAAGTTGATTACACTTGAGGGCATATTCCCTCAAACTCATAGCACCTTTTTCAAGTTCATGAACTCTACCAACAAAGCTTACCTAAGCTTGAGAGTGAAAAAATGATTAAGGAAAGAATATTTGAACTCCTCCCAAAACACCACATTACCAATTCCCTTCTCAACCTTCCATTGATCATACCATATTTAGGCTATCCCTTTGGGTTGTTATGCCTCCAACTCTGCCTTTTCATTCGGTCCAACACCCATGATGTTCAAGATCTTGTAGACCTCATCAATGAACTCTTGTTTATCTTCATCTACCTTTGACCCAAAGAACACAAGAGGATTCATCCTCATGAAGTCCCTTACTATAGCTCCTAGGGTAGTATCATGAGGGGCTTGGGCCCCTTAATTAACTTGGTTGGCCACAACTTGGGCAAGTATAGTGAGAGCATCCCAGAGCTCACCATTGGTAAGTTGCTCCTTGGGAGTTTGGGCCCTTTTTCCTCTAGTGTTTGGCATGATCTAGCATAGCAAAGAACAATTTTAGGGGGGAAAATATTACCACAACACTATAGCAAAACTTAGAACATGAAGAAGGGAAACCTTTCCTAAAATGCCTCACAGCCTCCTATTTATAGTCATGGCACGTTTCACAACCATGAATAGGTCTCTAATCAATGTGGTGTGTTTGACTCCGAGGATCTATCAATCTAGTGCTCTGATACCAAGTTTTCATGACCTAGGCCTAAGTCCTAGACATGACAGGGCGAATGGGGAACCCGAAGGAACCCCAAACAAGCCTTTTAACTTATCATTACACATCATTGGTTGTCGAAGCATATAGAAGACATAGAGAGTAAAAATAGGGTTAAAGGGCTAAGGGGAAAGCTTGCATGACATCATAACTAAGAGACAAATAGGAAAAGCTAATATCATAGATACATAACATGTCCAACAAATACCTCTAATACTTAGACAAGAGCGGGGGCTTAGACAAACCAACTGGGGTCGCTCTCATAGTCAAAATAGAAAATACAAAAGAGTGTCTCAATACATAATAAGAGAAACATAGACTAAGATCCCCGAAGTGGAGGACCCACCAACTAGCTTGAGTAGTACCGAACTAGACATGTGGAGGAGGAGGAGGATAAACTTAGGCTCCGGTTCCTATATGGTGTTATCATGTAGGAAAGAATATGTATTAGTACGTTTGAATGTACTAAGTATGTAGGATACAATACAACAAGAGATATGCATTATAATTAAAATATATAACAATAGGCAATAGTCATAGTATAACAACATGACATGTATGATCAATGCATGAGTAAAATATGCTCAAGTAACTCATGCCAAAATAGGATATCATATGTGTAGCAGAGACCAAGCTAGATTTCCAAAGTACAAACACCTTGGTTGGTTGATGATGGTCTCACCCCATCACCTTGGTAGTGTGGTACAAACCCCTCACATGGTTGATGATAATTACAGCTTACCTCCCTGGTGGTGAAGTACAAACCCCTCATATGGTTTATGATAATTACACCTTATCACCCTGGTGGTGAAGTATAAACCCCTCATATGGTTGATGAGTACAAACCCCCAGCTTGGTTATCAAGGTACAAACCCCCCGACAAGGTTACCCAGGATTTTTGTCCCCCCAAATCTAGCATGATCTAATGCAACACTTTATATAGATTATATTATATATATAAGCTCCTTTCATCATCATAACATCAATCATATCATATATCATGCATTGAACTTTCAATTCCTCAAGAAACTATATTCAGACATTTTATCAAACACTTAGAGGGTGTGTAATGCTAGTATAAAATCATGCAATAAATAGATGAAATCATGCAAGAAAATCCATTTTAAAAAAATCACTCAACACCTTGCAATACCCTAAAGAAATATACACCAATATCCCTCATCATATCTTATAATAAATCAAAGATTTATAGATCAAAGAATAGCAAAAGAGTCACAACTTTACATGGCTTCGACATAGTTCATAGATATGTTCATACTAGTAAATCCATTTGCATAATCAACTTTAAATCATTAAAATTGAGTAAAAAAGAGCTTAGGGCACCATGGGTTGAAGGAACCAATAATTGAAAGCCACACACCTTAGCTTGAAGATGAGCTTGGTGAAGATTGGAGATGGAGACTTGGAGCTTGAATGTAATCCTTGATAAAATCCTTAAGATTGGTCTTGAATTTTTGGACATGAATTTGGGAGTGAAAAATATGATTAAGTGTAGGTAAAAATTCATTTGGGAACACTTATGCCAAAGACTTAAAAGTCTTGGACCGAACGAAAAACAAAATAGTCACAAAATAAAGCAGAGGCGCGTCGTGGAACGGCGTGCTTTGCTATCTGGAAATTGCATTCTTGAAATTTTATAATTCCTAATATTTCACTCTTAAATAGGGGTTAGACACTTTCCTCCTTAATTTTGACCCTCTAAAAAAAGACTATAAAGTCGGACTTTTGATATCGCGCACGGATTATGGGATATATAGAATTTAAAATTTTGGGCATTTCAAGGCACATTTTCTGGCACTTTTTTGGTTCTTTTCAATATGTCTGTTTAAATTATGTAAAGCACCTATGGTATTGCAAGTGAATTTTTGGGCTCTCATGTTATTATATTATTGGGAATTATTGGTAAGCTATTGAGTCCTTATGCTAAGGTTTATGCTCTTATGAATTGTGAAGACTACTAGAAGGGGTGATGAACTACGTTATGTGCTTTACCCTGAAGTTCAAGGCCAATTTCTACATGTAGTGGTTATGAACTATGTTGTACACCTTACCCTCATGTACGAATCAATGCTACTCACTTACTCATGTCCACATGAAGGTTTATGAACAACATTGTACTCCTTACCATGGTTCGTCTGATTTGAGGTTATGAAATATACTCATATGAAGGAGTTATGAACAATGTGGTATGACTTACCCTCATATGCGATGAAATGTTATATATTATCTCATGCTCACATGTAGGGGTTATAACCTATGCTACCTTCTACCCTCATGTGCTATTCTACATCTTATGTTTACATGTAGGGGTTACAAACTATTCTATCTCTTTACCATCATATAGTACCCATTACCTACTAGAAGGGGTTATGACCTATGCTATATTCCTCACCCTCTAGTACAAGGTATTTGGATGATTTAAGCAGGCCACCTTACTATCTTAAATAAGCTATGTAAGTATGGTTATTTTCAAGCATGTTTTATTTCAAACATCATACATGCATGCCCTATAGCTATATGCTCTGTTATTGTCTAATTATGCATTTTGATTTTGTGTCTATCTCTTGTTGCATTACATCCCACATACTTAGTATATTCAAACGTACTAACGCATACTCTATGCCTACATAATATCACCATATAGGAATTGGAGCCCCTATTGATTATCCTCCTCGTAGCTAGATGGGTTGTTAAAGATAGCTTTTGGTGAGTCCTCATGTCCGGGTACAGTATCTATATTCTCTCATGCTTATGTTTAGATTATATCTTATATATTTGGATTACCTATTGTCATTACTATGAGGGTGAGCCTGGTAGCTTGTCTTGGCCCTCGCAAAGATCTATATTTAGAGGTGTTATTGGACTAGTATGTAATGATGTTATACGCTTGACTCTTTAAACTTTATTGATGTTTTATGTAATAAAGGTTTCCCCTTAGTCCCTATGCCCTTATTTCTACTCTTTTATTTTGTTGTTAAATTGCTTCCGCGACCAATAATATGTAAGGATATGTGAAGGGGCTTGCTTGGGGTTCCTTTGAGGTCCCCATGCACTGTGTCATATCTAGATCCTTGTTTGGGTCGTGAAAGTTTTACAATGAAATTTCTTGCATGATCTCAATCTTGAATTGCATGATTTTACACTAGCACTACACACCCGTCAAGTGTTTGATAAAATGTCCAGTTTAGGGTTCTTGAGTTATTGATGGTCTATTGCATGGCTTATGAGTCAAGTAGCTTATGTGATGAAAAGAATGTATATATTTGTGTTTGAGTCATATAAATCACTTATGGTACTACAAGTGATTGTTGGGCTCTCATGTTTTAATGTTCTTGGGAGTTGTTGATGAGTTATTGAGTCCTTATGCTATCATTTATGCTCTTATGAATTATGAAGCCTACTAGAAGGGGTTATGAACTATGTTATATGCTTTATCCTATAGCACAAGGCCAATTTCTACATGTAGGAATTTTAAACTATGTTGTACACCTTACTCTTATGTACAAATCAATGCTATTCACTTACTCATATCTACATGAAAGGGTTATGAACTATGTTGTACTCCTTACTCTCGTGTATGAACTATGTTGTACTCCTTCCATAACCTTATCATATGAAGGGGTTATAAACTATGTGGTACACCTCACCCTCATATGCGATTTAATATTATGTGTTATCTCATGCTTATATGTAGGGGTTATGATCTATGCTATCTTCAACCCTCATGTGCTATTCATTATCTCATGTTTACATGTATGGGTTATGAACTATGCTATCTTTTCACACTCATGTACTATCCATTACGTACTAGAAGGGGTTATGACCTATGTTATATCGGTCACCCTCTACTATAAGGTATTTGGATGATCTAATCATGTCACCTTATTGTGTTAAACAAGTTATGCAAGTATAATTATTTTCAAGCATATTTTACTTCAAACATCATACATGTATGCCTTATTACCATATGCTCAGTTATTGCCTAATTATGCATTTTGATTATGTGTCTATCTCTTGTTGCATTGCATCCTACATACTTAGTACATTTAAAAATACTAACCTATACTCTACACCTATATCATATCACCATTTAGGAACCAGAGCTTCTATTGATTCTCCTCCACACGGCTAGATGGATTGTTCAAGTTAGCTTTTGGTGCATCCTCATGTCCGGGGACAATATCTATTTTCTTTCATGCTTATGTTTAGATTACATCTTGTATATTTGGATTACCTATTAACATTATTATGAGGTTATGGCTTGTTGCTTATCTTGGCCCTCACTAAGTTCTATGTTTAGAGGTGTTGGACAATCATGTAATGATGCTATAAGCTTGACTCTCTTGATGTTTTAAGAAATGAAGGTTTCCCTTAGTCCCTATCCCCTTATTTCTACTCTTTTATTGATGTTTTATTGCTTCCATGACCAAGGATAAGTAATGATATGTTAAGAGGCTTGCTTGGGGTACCTTCGGGGTCCCTATGTGCCGTGTCACATCTAGGCTCTAGTTTGGGTCATGACAAACTTGGTATCAGAGTACTAGGTTGTTAGATCCTCGGAGTCTAACACACCGCGTAGATTAGCGTCTTATTCATGGTTGTGTTATGCACCACGACTATGAGACATTTAGGAAATATTTCCCTTCTTCACGTTCTAAGTCATACTATAGAGTTGAAGTAGGTTTTCCCTCCTAACAATTATTTTTTGCCATGCTAGTTGATTATGCCTAACACAAGAGAAAGAAGAGCCTATGCTCCCGAGGAACAACCGGCTTATGGTGAGCTCCGGGATGCTCTCATCTTGCTAGTTCAAGCTATCGCCCATCAAGTTAATCAAGGGTCCAAGCCCCTCATGCTCCTAATCTGGGATCTAGGGTGAGAGACTTTATGAGGATGAACCCACTGGTGTTCTATGGGTCAAAGGTGGATGAGGACCCATAAGAGTTTATTGATGAGATTTTAAAGTATTGGCCATCATGGGTGTTAGATCATAAGAGAAGGAGAAGTTGGCGGCTTACCAACTCAAGGGGGTAGCACAAATATGGTTTACTCAATGGAAGGAGGGGAAAGTAAACAGTAATGTGGTTCTATGGGAGGAGTTTAAGGCAGTTTTTCTTAATTGGTTCTTTCCCCTTGAGCTTAGGGAGGCCAAGATGGTGGAGTTCATGAAATTGAAGCAAGGGTTAATGAGTATGAGGGAGTATGCCCTCAAGTTCAAACAACTCTCTAAGTATGCTCCTCACTTAGTTGCCGACCCAAGGGCTAGAATGAACAAATTCGTGATGGGTGTCTCCAATTTGGTGAGTGAAGAATGTCACTCTGCTATGTTAATTAATGACATGGATTTGTCCCACCTCATGGCTTATGTCGAAAAACTTAAGGGTGAGAAGCTCAGGAAGAAGAGGAATGGAGAGTCCAAGAGGGCTTGGCTTGAGGATGATCGGTTTTCACAAGGTATCGAGTTTCAAGGCCAAGGGTTTTCTAGTGCTCCAAACAAGAGGCTTGCTATGGAAGGAATAGATAAACCAAGGTTCCAAGGTGGCGATGGTGTGATAGTTTTCCAAAGTCTCCAAAATGTGAAAAGCATTATTGTCTTGACCCGAAATTCAGGCGTGATGACACTTACCTAACCCACCAAGGCGAGTTATCCTAACACTTGCTAATTCAAAATATAACAATGATTTCAGAAGATGAATAGACTAATACGACAGTTAATCATATAAATACCAAACTACAACTATCCCAAGGATTGGTGTCACATGTACAAGCCTCTAAATATATAATTCTCAAATAAAATACACATCTTAAATGTCTAGTTCTCAAATAGAACATAACATAATAATGGATTCCTTAATGGTCTGCTGAAGACATAAGCAACTATCTTAAGAATAATCCAGAAGCTCGATCCTGTAATGAGAAAAGCCTAACCAGAGGGATCGGGCTTGCATCTTACAAAATGTAGCAAGGGGTGAGTACCAAATATCACGCTGTACCCAGCAAATGGAACTAGCTTAAAGTAAAATAATGAAGAACCAAGTAACTCCTTAACACCCAACCACATACCGCTAGACTACAAACTGCACTCAGAAAAAGTCCCAGTATAATATATATATATATCATATGTAGAAAATTACTAAAA
>DF359491.1:47755-67688 GCA_000787875.1 Solanum virginianum
CTTTGACAAAGGAGAGTTGGGAACTCAATGTAGCCACACAAAAATTAGGAGTAGTTTTTCTCGTATCTTGATTCCCCAGATTGACCCTTAGCCTAAAAACATAAACTGTGCCTTTGTCACTAGAGAGTGCTAGCTACTGAGTAGTTGGATCAAATGAAACACTGTGAATTTTTGCTCTATCAGCACCTCTCCTTACCTCTTGTAATAATGTACCATTCTGTGTGCTGAAAATCTGGATAAGAGTACCCTTGATCCTTGCAGTTGCCAGCACATGCCCCTCATGACTGAGAGCGAAAAATGCAATCCTAGAATTATGGGTAAAGATAAACTTGGTCCTTTTTGGTGTTAAATGCTCAACCCGAACTTGACCATTTTGTAACCTAGGGCACACCAGCACAGGTGATACAACTGTTTGTGAAATTTCACATAGTCCACTTGGGTTTGAAATTGTTTCTATCTGGTGGACGAGCTTCACATCAACAAAATTATATATGTATATCTTTTTCTCAAGTATAACTATGATGCAGTCCCATTGAAGCTGCATACTGGGCACAGCTGACCTGAAATGGAGCTCTCCAATGCAGCGGCTCTGATGGTCATCCCAAATTATGACCTTATTTTGAGGGTATTGTGGATTCTCTCCGTTTACCATAAAGACTAGTATATTTCTGATGAAGAGCATCTCAACAATTCCAATTCCACCTCCATTATCAAAGTATCATCGAAACATCTCACCGAAAGGGTCACAACTATGAACACTAATGCCACAATCATTGCGAATGGCGAAGCAACTACCATTTTGATTGAAGGAAATATGGTATAGAGTTCAGATTGGTTTATCAATGAAACAGTTAGGTCATGGATTAAGGTGACTCTGCTTAGGATCATTATCCACCTGTTCAACAACAACTTGTTGTGACTGAAGCTTTTGTTTGTCTTGTTCCTCTAGTTGCACTAAGAAAGGCTGATGCATTGGTGATGAAAACTTTGACTTAGTACTAGGGTGGTGATGAAGAGGGATTATGGGGTTTTGCTTTACAGGGAAAAGAAGGACTTGAGACAATTTTCTCTTTAGGTTTTCAAATTATATTAAAAGAATTGAACCCTAATAACTAATTTTACTAAATATACTATAAGTAGTATATGATGTTACATGAATTATCCCTTTTACCCACTAAGTAAAATAATTATCTAAAATTACTTCTTAATTAAATAATAAAACTATTTAGTAGTCCAAAATGCCCCTTTAAAATTCACAAGATAAACATTTTATAATATACGAAACTCTATATCTCAAAATGACTTAACGGGTTGTTATAATTATCATGGAAAATGCTTAAAGAATTCAAGTGCGTGTTATAGGTGTAGGAGAGTAGGCCACAAGCTTATTGATTAACCTTACGTCTGAAAAAAGGGCAAGGAGGGTCATCCTCAAAGTCAAGGTGGTCATGTGAATTAAGAGGCCCAAGATGGTTATATTTATCAAGGAGGTGCTCTAAGAATTAATCGGTTCTATGCTCTTCAAAGGAGGCAAAGTGTGGATGAGGCACTAGATGTTGTAATCGATATGTTAAAGTTTCCTTGACTTTGATGTATATGCATGAGAGGGTTCGGGTATCTCTATTCCCTTCATTATACCTTTTGTTGATAGTGGGCTTCATGTGTGTTTCAGATTGTTATGCAGACTTTTTGGTATCTATCCCATTAGTGAGTCTATTGTTGCTAGAAAGGTCTATGGAAACTGTTCTGTGGTCATATTGCATTTAGGCCTTGACTTATGATTTTGTTAGATTAGATGTGGTGGATTTTGATGTCATTCTTGGGATGGATGGGTTACATACATATTGTCTACGTTGGTGGTAAAACCCGTAGGGTCAAATTCTAATTTCCTATTAAACCCGTCTTTGAGTGGTAGTGAAGGGGTAAGTCCATTTCTTGTATCAAGGTATAATTGGTCTCTAAGGGTTGCCTTTATCATCTTGTAAGAGTTGAGGTGGTGTCTTTTGGTTTGTCTTATGCACCAATTGTAACTATAGGTCTTATGAATAGGGTCTTTAATCCCTACCTTGTTATGTTCTAGTGGTTCTTGGTAATGATGTGTCAGGTTATTTCTAAAAGTAACGAAGAACTTGTGAATCATTTGAGGGTGATGTTGTGAATTTTGAAGGAGGTGAAGTTGGGTAAAGTGAGAAGATTGGTATAGTGGCTTTGATGGTTTCGAATGTTCTTTAGTTCAAGAGGTCCAGTTAAGCAAGGCCTTAATCCCCATCTTGATAGAGTTCGAGGTTTTGGTGAGGCATGGTAAGGTGGAGGTTTTCTCCCAAGGGGGAGATGGTGTTTTTAGATACTAAGGTAGGTTGTAGGTGTTTGTGTTGATGATTTGGTTCACTTGGAAGTCCCACCCATAAAGGGTGTGGTCCGTATGGTAAGAAAGGAAATTGAGTTTATGGTTTGTGGGTTCTTATAGAGTGTTGGGGAAGATTGGTAAGGTTGTATGCGAATGGGAATTGCCTATGGATATGGATATGGTTCGTCTGATTTTTCATGCTTCTAGGTAGAGAGGATGTGCTGGTGACTCTAGTGCTATAGAACTCTTTGAGGTTATGGGTGTTGTGGAGAATAAGTTGGCTTAGGAGAAGGTCTCGGTGGGAATATTGGATGAATTGGTGGAAAAGTTGATTAATAAGGGTGTAGTGTTCATTAAGACCCTTTGGAAGAATCCTCAAGTCAATAGTGTCTCTCGAGGAGTCAGAATGGGCATGGAAAAGCACTATGCATACCTCTCTCACTATATTCAAGCTATTATAATAAATGAATTCCTTTTTATGATTTCAAATCTTATGTTTTAGTCCCCATGTCATTTGTATGCATTCACATTTATGTTGACAAAGTCATGGTGATTTTGACACTTGTGTTGAGATTTTGAAAATGGTGTTTTAAAAGTGTTGTTGCATTCTTGTTGGGGCTGATTTCTTGCGATTACTCTTTTTATGTACGTTTCTTTGACATTCGAGGGTGAGTTTTCCCAAGGGGAAGATATTGAAGTGACCCCAAAAAGTGCCTAAAAATTGCCACGGAAGTGCCTGAAATCGTAATATCCATATATCTTAAAATTCATGCATTATTTTATAAATTCAACTTCATATTCTTCTTCAGGGGGTCAAGTTGATTGGGGGATGGGTCTAACCCCAATTTTAGAGCAAACAAATAAAAACTTCATTTTTCCAAAAACCAATTTCTAGTGAGGATTGCGCGTTACTTGCGTAATGTGCCTCAGTGTCAAAAATGCCCAGTTTTATTAGTTTGGTCCATGGCTTTTGGGTCTTGGGCCTAAGCCTCCCCATAAGTAAAAACACCTTTTGTGTATTTTTCTAGCTAGTTTTCTATCTCCGTCCAAGACTTTTGGTCTTGGGGCTAAGTGTTCCTATGTATGCAAATACCTATACTTTGCCTTATTTCACCCTCATATCATTCAAGACATTCCCAAATACTCTCTCAAACACTTGGATAATATTTCATCTCCAAATTCCAAGAACCAAAACTCATTCGGATCTTAAGGTTCTAATTCAAGCTTCAAGTTTCCATCTCCAATCTTCTTCAAGGATTCTCTAAAGCCAAGGTATGTGGGTTTCCTTGATAGGTTCCTTTCACCCATGAAGCCCAAGGCTTTCTTTTACCTAAAATTGCATGATATAAAGTTGCTTTATTCATAGATCTTACTTATTATGAAATTCACTGCACCCTATATTGGGGTTTCATGAATGTATGGTTGTTTTAGCATGTTTTGAGCTATGAATCTAAGTTCTATTGTGAGATTTGATGAAGGGTATTGATGTATGTTGCTTTAGGGTGTTACCAAGTGTCTATTGATGGCTTTACAATGAATTTTCTAGCATGATTTCACTCTTGAATTGCATGGTTTTACGCTAGCACTACACACCAGCCAAGTGTTTGATAAAATGTCTGCTTTAGGGTTATTGAGTTATTGATAGTCTATTGCATAGCTTATGACTCAAGTGGCTTCTAGTGATGAAAGGAATATATATATATATATATATATGTGTGTGTTTAAAACATGTAAAACACCTATGGTATTGCAAGTGAATTGTTGGGCTCTCATGATGTTATGTTCTTAGGAATTGTTGATTGGGTCCTTATGCTAAGGTTTATGCTCTTGTGAATTGTGAAGCCTACTAGAAGGGCAAAAGAGGAAGAGTATAGGTCTTGTTGATTGGGTCCTTATGCTAAGGTTTATGCTCTTGTGAATTGTGAAGCCTACTAGAAGGGGTTATGGACTTGTTATATGCTTTACCATCTAGTAAAAGGCCAATTTCTACATGTAGGGGTTATGAACTATATTGTACACCTTACCCTCATGTATGATTTAATGCTATTCACTTCCTCATATCTACTTGAAGGGGTTATGAACTATGTTGTAATCCTTACCATCATGTATGATTTGAGGTTATGCAAGGTACTCATATGATGGGGTTATGAACTATGTGGTACGCCTCACCCTTATACGCAATTCAGTATTATGTGTTGTCTCAAGTTCACATGTAGGGGTTATGACCTATGCTACCTTCCAGCCTTATGTGCTATTCATTATCTCATGTTTACATGTAGGGGTTATAAACTATGCTATCTCTTTACCCTCATGTACTACCCATTACCTACTAGATGTGGTTATGACCTATGTTATACCCCTCACCCTTTAGTACAAGGTATTTAGATGATCTAATCACGTCACATTATTTAGCTAAACAAGTTATGCAAGTATACTTATTTTCAAGCATGTTTTACTTCAAATATCATGCATGCATGCCTTATTTCCATATGCTCAGTTATTACCTAATTATGCATTTATATTATGTGCCTATCTCTTGTTGCATTGCATCCTACATACTTAGTACATTCAAACGTACTAACCCATACTGTACAGCTATATGATATGACCATGTAGGAACCAGAGATCCTATTGATTCTCCTCCATTCGGCTAGACGGATTGTTCAAGTTAGGTTTTGGTGAGTCCTCATGTATGGAGACAATATCTACTTTCTTTCATGCTTATTTCTAGACTATATCTTATATATTTGGATTACCTAATTACATTTTTATAAGGGTGAGTCCGGTTGCTTATTTTTGCCCCCGCTAAGTTCTATATTTAGAGGTGTTATTGGACAAGTATGTAATGATGCTATAAGCTTAACTCTCTGATGTTTTATGAAATGAAGGTTTTCCCTTAGACCCTATGCCTTTATTTCTACTCTTTTATTGATGCGTGATTGCTTCCACGACCAAAGATGTGTAATGATATGCTAAGTGGCTTGCTTAGGGTTCCTTTAGGGTCCCTATGTGCCGTGTCATATCTAGGCCCTACTTTGGGTCGTGATAGAAAGTTGTTGTGGTGAGTCCTATCATCCAAGGGAAAGTCACCTTCCATCTACCTATTATGTTTCTTTCGCTTATTTTTTATTTACTTTGAGGGTGAGCACGGGATATATCTTGGCCTTAGTCGTATTTGATGACTTAGAGGCACCGTTGGACAACATGCAGACTCTTGTATGCTTTTATGCTATGCCTTGTTATTTGCTTATGGAGATTTCGATTATGGCTATCTATTAAATGTTGTTGTAATGATGATATGTTTATGATGAGACAAAAAATGTGGAAAGTCCTTAGTCCCTTATATTCCCATAGTGTGAGTCATTCTTACTCGCCCCTTAGTTCTTATGTGCTATATGATATGTGGATCATGATAATCCCTACCCCTATGACATCCCTATAGTCGGAGACATATTTTCTTATCCCTTAGAAATATGTGGTTACTACTTCATTATATGCTTCCAAACCGATTATGTGAGTGTGGATACTTTAAGGCTTCTTTGGGGTAATTATCCAAATGCCCATATTTAAAGTAAGCTCAATTTCATTAAATCAAGTGTAAAAGACTTTGGGGTCTCCATTGTTGAAAGTGACCATAATTCAATCCTACATACCTTAGATAACAAAGAAAAAACAAGAAGAATTTGATGAAGAAGATGACCTTCCTTATGCTACAAGCTAAGACTTCGCTAGTCCACTTGAGAGGAGTTCCTATGAGAGAGTTTGAGTAATTCTAAGTGTTGAATTGAATTTGAACAAAAGAGGAAGAGTATAGGTCTTTTGATAGGCTTAACAAAGGTTAGAAAGTCACAAATGACCCTTAGGAATAGCCAAAAATACAAGAATGCCATTAATGAAATGGAAGTCAAAATGTTGTCAGGGGTCCCATAGAGAGGTCTCATAAACCGTTTAGAGGCTGACGGACCACGTAGCCTTCTGTGAGGATCCACTTAGACAAAATTTCATTGACAAAGTTCTATAATCGTGATTGCAAACTTAGAAAATTTTCACACTAACACCCATACGGTGGGCCACACGACTTGTGAAGGGGTCACACGACTCGTGAAAGGTTCATGTGTGAAGCGCCTTGGCCAAAATGTGGTTTTCAAGGCCAAGGCTACTTATATGGGCCACTATATAGCAAGTGAAGTGCCATACGGACTGTGTAGGGTTCATGTAGTGCAAGCCTTGGTCTTGAACTCCTATTTAAAGGCCAACACTTTACTCACAAGGCCAAGGGTTACCTCAAGGCTCCTCCACACAGCTCATGGTGAATCACACGGCCCGTGGAGGTTCCAATAAGGTGTCATCGTGGTCAAACATTTTTCCAGAACAAAAATCTATGCACTACTAAGGCCTTAAAAAGTTCAAGTCATTACAGCCCTGCATTTAAAACAACCTTAAGCGGCCCATCACAATCATGTTGTCTTGATCCGAAAGCCCTAGAATAGACTACCAATGAAAGATGACCCAATCATCCCTGAATTAGGGGTCAGGTTATCATCGATTGAGGATCGGGGCATAGGACATTCCAAAGATTGCATTTTTGACTCATTATGGGCATTATGAGTTTTTAGTCATGCCTTTTGGGCTGACTAATGCCCTTACAATATTTATGGACCTGATGACCTGTGTTTTCCAGTTGTATATGGACTCTTTTGTTGTGGTTATTGATAATACCTTAGTATATTTACAAATTCGAGAGCAGTATGCTCAACATCTTTGGGTTATGCTACAGACACTCAGAGATCACAAGTTACATGCTAAATTTTCTAAATGTGAGTTTTGACTTGAGCCTGTGTCTTTGCTAGGCACGTAGTGTCCAAAGAGGGTATTATGGTAGATCTGACTAAGATTGAGGTGATTCCTGGCGGGCCTAGGGAGCTTTGTCAGGTTAGTAGGGTATTACAGACAATTTGATGAGGGATTTCCACAAATGCAGCATCGTTGACTAGGTTGACTTGCCTAGGTGTGTCATTTGTATGGTCTGATGAGTATGATACTAGTTTCCTAAGGTTGAATGAGCTATTGACTACTGCCCCTACTTTGACCCTTCCTGCTCAGGGAGAAAGCTTTATTGTATATTGGGATGCCTCCCATATCAATTTAGTTGATGTGTTGATGCATAGAGGTTGGGTTATTTCTTATGCCTCTCGTCATATTCCACCAATGCAACTTCCTGCTCACGAGCATATGTTTTGACCCCCTTAGTTCTTTTAGCTAAAATTAGCCAGAAAGATGTAGGACCCTCATTATTAAATAGGATGCTCCATTGGAAATTCCGACCATACCATTGGATCCAAAAAGTCAAAATCTGTATGGTTAAACTATTCATTTGCATAAAACAGACATCAAAATAGGCCAGGAATGCCCTCACTAAGAACCTAACTTAGTTGGTGCAACTGCAAAAAACTCACCCTCCGCGTTCACGCAGGGACATTCACTATCGTGGAAGGTAGTGGGAGTGAAAACTCCACATTCACATGGCCAAGGCCGGCATACATGGAGGCCTGGCATGTGCCAAGGCCCATATTCGCGACCTAGCGCCGTGTTAGCTCAGGGATGTGGGAGGTGATGCGGCCAACCTATAAAAGGCTAGGTTGTGAAGAAAATAAGGCAAACACTTTTCCAAAGTGTAACATTTGATATATAACTCTAACTTTTGTTATTCAAAAGCATACATTTTGCAAGGAATACTGTAGGAGTGTCAAATTTCAATTTTTTTTTCATAGATTTCAAGGTAACATTGTTGTTTTTAGTTGTTTGTGTGTTGTAAATTCTTGAAAATTTTACATTGTGATATCTTGGTCATTTCTCATTAGGATTAAGTGAAATTTGTGTCTAAGTTGTTCTATTTTCCAAGAAAAGCACTATGGTATGCTTGGATCTTGTTAATTTGCTTTTAGTTTAGTGGAATTTGACCGAGAAGCTATCTAAGGAATATTTTCTAATAAGAAATGTAAACTTGTTTTTGGACTATTTCTCCTTGTTCTTGGATTTGTTTAGAGATTAATTACTGTATATAGACGTGGGGTGATGTAGGACCTCATTTTATGGGGATTGGTTTGGTACTTTGTGTGTGAGCCCCAGTTTTCCCATTTTAATCATAACTGATATAATTTCCCTCAATTCTTGAGATTTTATAGCCAAATCAGTCGTACTGATCTTGGGATTCATGTTTTGACAAAAGAGCAGTATTAGAGGTGATGTACCCAAATAAGAGATGATGTAAAGCTCTAAGTCAAGACTTGTCTTGTGTGCCAGTAAGACAACATGGAACAATGTTCCACTCCTAGTTTTTTAGAGCCATTGTCAATTCTCGAGAGATCATAGGAAAGTATATCCATGGTTTTCATCACATGTTTGCCAGAGTCCCATGGATGCATCAACATCATGGTCGTGTTGGACAGGTTTAGCATGTATGGAGTCTTCATACCTGAAATACCCCAAAAATATGCATTGGAATGCCAATAATCATAATTTTCATATATCTCAAAATTCGTGCATGATATCAAAAATCCAACTTCATATTCCCGATCAGAGGAAAAATTGAGTGGAAAATGGATATAACCTGGATTTCAGAGGTCCCGTAGCGAATTTTTTTGCTAATTTTTGAATTTCAAAGAGCATCCATGCCCTAGCCGCGATGCGCTAGGGGCGCGCAGCAGTAAATTTTCTTTTTTACATTTTGTTTGCGTCGTGGACTAGATGCAGACCAATACAACTTTTTCCTTAGTTTTTCCTATACACCCAAGAGCATTAGGGTCATAGCCCCATGCCCACTAAAACATGGAATCACCTATACTAAACAATTTTTCACCTTTATAACTCATAAAATCCTCTCTCAAATCCCTCTAAGACTCTATCAAATCTCTCATTCAAATATAAGAATCGCAAGATCAACTTTGGAACTCAAGGATGCTTTTCAAGCTCTAAAACTAATTCAAGTTCACTTCAAGAAAATCAAGATTAAAGGTATGTGGAGCTCAACCTTTCCTTTTTCATGAAAATTGCATGTTTTCAAGTTGTATTACCTATGGGTATCTCTTATCATGAATTATAAGCATGAATCATGTTGGGGTTTTATAAAATATTGATTGATTATGCATGACTATCTATTTTAAGCTTATACCATGAATTGATTTATCCATTGAGACTATGCATATTTTGAGCTATGAAACTATGAACTGTTATAACCTTTTGTGATGGATTTCAAGGTATCCTACATGAGGGTTTTACTATATTTTGGTGGATTGATTTGCATTAAGTTTACTCCTCTTATTTCACTCTTGAATTGCATGATTTTGAATAATTTTCATAAACCTACCAAGTTTTTGATAAAATGTCAAGTCAAGAATTCTCAAGTTATTGATGATCTAATACATGATTTACAAGTCAAGTAACTTCATGAAGACTAAGGGCTTACAAGTATGTATTGAATTCATTAAAAGCATCTATAATTTTTGCAAGTATCAAGTTAAGCTCTATTTCAAGATGTTTACCTCTTGTAAGCCATTCAAGTTAAAGCAAGGGTTCATGTATGATTAAGACCTACTCTCATATTCAAGTTAGGCTCACTACTAGAGGTCAAGCATGTTTCAAGAGCTACTCATGTCATGTTTCCAAGTTTCTTACAAGTTATAAAAGTTATGATTATTTCAAGTATTCCGTGGGATTTTACTTAGCACCGATTGAGGCTTAAGATAGGGGCACAACTCAAGGGGTCCTTATATAACGTCTTTTGTCTCTAAAATATGTTCTACCATAGGATTATAATTATTACCCTTATTATACTAGTGGATCCATCTAGTCATGTTATCATATTTGGTTTGCCTTGGCAAGTAGACACACCTACCCGGGTAGTGTCATACACGTCCACCTCACCGAAGGGTGTCATGCCTTGGATTCCATGTTCTAGCGTTTATGTAGGTTAAAGTCGCTTCCCACATCTTTATGCTTTATATATTGTGCAAGATTAATGATTACAAACATATTTTACTATGAGCATTGCTCATGCATGCTGTATTAGGATTATATATCTATTGCTTATAATTATACATTTTTACTATCTAAGCTCATGTTTTGTTGCATTGCATCCCACATACTTAGTACATTCGAACATACTAACACATTCTATATGCCTATATGATATTATCATATAGGGATCAGAGCACTTTTTGGTCATCCTCTACGTGGCTAGTCGATACTTTGGAGATAAGCTTTGGTGAGTTCTCAAGTCCGATGACACTATCTATATTACTCTTACTATTTTGAGACTTCTTTATGTTCAATATTTTTTATTATGAAGGTGAGCCCGAAAAGTGTCTTTGCCCCCAATCCATTCCATGTTAGAGGTGTTGTTGGATATTGTGATATACTTATGCTATAAGCTTGACTCTTTATGCTTTTATGAATGTCAAGATTTACCTTAGTTCCACTTCCCCTTTTATTATATCTCTAGTTGTTGTTTGTTTTTCTTCTACAACCAAGGATGTGTGACTAACATGCTAAGAGGCTTGTTTGGCTCCCTTCAGGTTCCCATTCGCCGTGTCACATCTGGGCCCTAGGATTAGGTTCTGAAAAACTTGGTATCAGAGTACTATGTTATTATTGGTCCTCAAAAATCAAATTTTTTGTGTCAATTATAGTCTTATTCATGGTTGTAAAGTGCATCGTAACTATGAATGGAAGGTTATAAGGCGTTTTAAAATGTTTCACTTCTTTATGGTCTATACTGTGCTTTAGAAGTAACTATAAGGCTATTCCGCTAATGAATGCTCTTTGTTATTCTAGATCATGCCTATTCCAAGAGGAAGAATAATGAGACCCCGCACTTTCGAGAAGCAATCGACCTTTCCCGCTTCTCAAGCTCCTCAAGAAGGAGGGGTAGGCCAAGAAGAATTTTGAGATGTTATCACAATGTTGGCCCGTGCTATGACCAACCAAATAAACCAAAGGGCCCAAGCCCCTATGCTCCTACTCCATCCTCTAAGGTAAGAGATTTTTCATAAGAATGAACCCATCGGAGTTCTATGTATCCAAGTCGGAAGAGGATCCCCAAGAGTTCATCGGTAAGGTGTAAAAAGTACTATCTATCATAGGGTCCAATTTTAAAGAGAAAGTGAAGTGAGCGACTTACCAACTCAAGGGTGTGGCCCAAATTTAGTTCACCAAATGGAAGTTGTAGAGGAGAGATGATGATGCTATACCTTAGGAGGAGTTCAAAGCCGCATTCGTCAATTGGTTCATTCCTATCGAATTAATGGAGGCTAAAATGATGGAGTTTATGAACCTGAAGCAAGGTTCCATGAGTGTGAAGGTGTATGTGCTCAAGTTCAAAAAGCTCTCTAAGTATGCTCCACAAATGATTGCCAAACATAGATCAAGGATGAACAAATTTATGCTAAGAGTGTCTGACTTGGTCAATGAGGAGTCTCGTACCACCATGCTAGTAGGTGATATGGATTTGTCCAATCTGATGACATATGTCGAGCAACTAGAGGGGGAAAAACTTAGAAAAATAAGAAGTGGCGAGTCCAAGATGGCTCATTTTGAAGGTGGTCTCAAAGATTCCAAGGGTGGTCAGTTTCCTTAAGGCCACAAGTTCCATCACCAAGGGTCTTCCAATGCTCCTAATAAGAGGTTTACCAATGATAGGGTGACCGACCCAAGATTCCCCGGTGGTAATGGAGGAATGATAAATCCTAGATGTCCAAGGTGTGAAAGGAACCATAGTGGCCCATTAGAAATTCCAATGCTTTCTTGGGTTGTGCTTAACTGGGTCACTAGGTTATTGATTGTCCTCTTGCTCAAAACAAAGGTAGAGATGGTCATCCTCGAGGCCAATGTGCTAATGCGGGTCCAAAGGCAAAGGGAGGCTAACAATGGGGTGCTACAAGCTAAAATAGATTATACGCACTACAAGGAAGGGGGGTGGATGAGGTGGCCAACATCGTCACTGGTATGTTAAATGTTTTTGTTTTTGATGTGTGTGCATTGATAGATCCGGGTCCCACTCTTTCTTTCATTACTCCTTTTGTTTCTAAAAAGCTTCATGTGAGTCCCTAATTGTTGTGTGAATCTTATGAAGTGCCTACCCCTGTTGGTGAGTCCATTGTTGCTAGAATAGTTTATAGAAATTGTCCCACGTTCATATTATATAAAGTCTTGACTTGTGATATTGTTGAATTAGATATGGTAGATTTTGATATCATTCTTGGGCTAGATTGGTTGCATGTATATTATGCTTCTATTGATTGCAGAACTTGTAGAGTTAAATTCCAATTCCCTAAAGAGTTATTCCTTGAGTGGGAAAGTTGTGATGTGGTGGTGAAGGATAGATTCATGTCTTGTCTTAAGGACCGAAAGTTGATTTCTAAGGGTTGCCTTTATCATCTTGTGAGGGTTAGGTATGTTGAGTCCAAAGTCCTTCCTATTGAGTCAGTTCCAGTGGTTAATGAGTTTCTTGATGTCTTTCATGAGCTTTCTGGTGTTCCTTCCAAAAGGGAAATAGACTTTGGTATAGACCTCCTTCTCAATACTCAACCCATTTTTATTCCCCCTTACCGTACAACCCCAATAGAATTGAAGGAGTTAAATGATCAATTGAGGGATTTGTTGGAGAAGGTTTCATAAGTCCTAGTAAGTCATCTTGGGGTGCACCAGTGTTATTTATGAAGAAAAATGATGGTTCTTTTAGAATGTGTATTGATTACCGGTAAGTTAATAGGGTTACCATTAAGAATTGTACAATTTATTGATGACCTTTTTGATCAACTACAAGGGGCAATCACTTTTCTAAGATTGATCTTCAGTCTCGGTACCACCAAGTAAAGGTGAGGGAGTGTGATATTCCCAAGATGGCTTTTCGGACTAGGTATGGGCACATTGAGTTTGTGGTTATGTCCTTTTGATTGACTAATGCACCAGCTATATATATGGATCTCATGAATAGGGTCTTTAAACCCTACCTTGACATGTTTGTAGTGGTCTTTATTGATGATATATTGATTTATTCCTAGAGTGAGGAAGAACATGTAAATCACTTGAGGGAGGTGTTGCAAATCTTGAGGGAGGAGAGGTTGTATGCCAAATATGAAAAAAGTGAATTTTGGTTGAAAGAGGTCACTTTTCTAGGGAATATGGTCTCGGGTTATGACATTAAGGTGGATTCTAAGAAGACAGAGGTGATAAGAAACTGGCCTAGACCATTGACTCCATCAGATATTAGGAGTTTTTTAGGTTTGCCGGGTTACTACCGGAGGTTTCTGAATAACTTTTCTTCTATTGCTTCTCGTATGACTAAGTTGATCCAAAAGAAGGCAAAATTCCTGTGGACCGATAAATGTGAAAAGAGCTTCCAAACCTTGAAAGATAAGATTGTCTCCGCTTCTATCTTGGCTCTACCAAAAGGGATGGAAGTGTGTAGTATATTGTGATGCCTCAAGAATTGGTTTGGGGTGTGTTTTGATGCAAAATGGCAAGGTGATAGCATATGCCTCTAGGCAACTTAAGGTGTGTCAGAAGAATTTCCCACCCATAATCTTGAATTGGCAGCCATGGTGCTTGCTTTGAAAATTTGGTGTCACTACTTGTATGGAGTTCATATTGATGTATTTACTGACCAAAAGAGCCTCTAATATGTGTTCACCAACAAAGATCTTAACTTGAGACAAAAGAGGTGGTTAGAGCTCCATAATGATTATAATATGAGTGTGCATTAACACCTCGGCAAAGCTAATGTTATAGTCGATACTCTAAGTAGAGTGTCCATGGATAGTCTAACATATATTGATGATGGTGGCAAAGAGGTGGCTAGAGAAGTTTGCCGATTGGCTAGATGAGGGGTTAGATTGGATGAAGTGGAAAGTGATGGTGTAGTGGTTGTTGATGGTTCTAATCATCTTTGATTGAGGAGGTAAAGTCCAAACAAGATCTTGACCCGTATTGTTAGAGTTGAAAGACTCGATGAAAGATGGTAAAGTGGAGGTTTTCTCCCAAGGGAGAGATAGTTCCCTTAGGTACCAAGGTAGGTTGTGTATGCCTAAAGTTGATGACTTAAGGCAGTTGATCTTGAAGAAGGCCCATAATTCATCCTATTCTATCTACCTCGGTTCTACAAAGTTGTATAGAGACTTGAGGGAGGTGTATTAGTGAGGTGGTATGAAGAGGGACATTGCCAAGTTCATATCCGAATGTCACAATTGTAAAAAAGTGAAAGCCGAACATCAAAATTCAGGTGTCCTAGCCCAAGACATAGAGATTCCTACTTGGAAGTGGGAAGAGATCAACATGGATTTTGTGGTTGGGTTGCCCAAAACTAGAAAACACTTTGACTCTATTTGGAATATTATGGATAAAATGACAAAGTTGGCTCACTTTCTATCAGTCCAAACTACTTATGGTGCCGAAGATTACGCCAAGTTTGACATTCATTAGTTGGTTAGATTGCATGGGGTGCCCTTATTTATCATTTTGGATCGTGGTGCTCAATTCACTTCCCACTTTTAGAGGTCATTCAAAAGAGGTCTTGGTACCAAGGATAAGCTTAGCATGGCTTTCATCCTCAAATGGATGGTCAAGCCGAGAGGACTATCCAAACCCTTGAGGATATATTTATAGCTTGTATTTTGGAGTTTAAAGATAATTGATATAAACATCTTCTACTCATTGAGTTTGCTTACACCAATAGCTACTTGTCAAGCATTGGTATGGCTCTCGTTGAAGCTTTATATGGTAGGCTTTGAGATCCCCGGTTAGGTGGTTTTATGTAGGGGAGATGGCTTTGCTAGGTCCAAATTTGGTCATGGAAGCCTTGGAGAAAGTGAAGTTGGAATAGACAAGTGAAGATGATGAGAAACAAAGATGTAACTTCCGTCAAGGTCCTTTAGAGGAATCAACAAGTTGAAAGTGCCTCATGGGAAGCCGAGGCAGACATGAGAAAGCGATACCCATATCTCTTCTACTCTACTCAAGTTGATGGTACTAATTTAAGTCCCCTATATGATTTCAAGCCTTAAGATTCATCCCTCATGTCATTTTGTATACATTCATGTTTATGTTAACGAGTTTATAGTGATTTTGACATTCATGTTCAGATTTTTGAAAGTGATGTTTAAATGCATTTGTTGCATTCATATTAGGCTGAAATATTCATGATTACTTCTCTTATATATATTTCTTTGACATTCGGGGATTAATTTTCCCAAGGGGGAGATATTGAAATGGCCAAAAAATGTGCTTTGGAATGCCCATAATCGTAATTTCTATATATCTCAAAATTCAAGGACTGCTTCCAGGAGAACTGTTTTGGTACTGTTATATATATATATATAGATGTACCTGTATAAAGCTACATTATATGTAAATATACCGTATGATATGTTACTCTGTAGAGGTCTGTGGATACTAGGGGGGAGTAATGTATAAGTCCTTGGGCCCAGACTATGAAAAAGAGTTGTANNNGTAGAATTCCGCCTGTTGCTATCCTCAAGGGTTAAAAAGAAAAAGAGTATAGAGTGTCCCTATCGGGCACTGGTCAGGGCCCTAGGTGGGTCCTGACAAATGTCTATTTCAAGCTTTTTCCATGAATTGCTTCTCTATTGAGACTATGCATATTTTGAGCTATGTACTATTATGAGCTTTTCGTGATGGATTTCAAGGTACCCTACATGAGGGTTTTACTACATGTTGGTGAATTGATTTGCATTGAGTTTACTTATATTATTTCACTCTTGAATTGCATGATTTTGAACAAATATCATGAATAGCTCTAAAACCACTTCAAGTTCACTTCAAGGAAATCAAGGTTTAAGGTATGGGGGTTTTACCCATTGGGTCCCTTTCAACCATGGAGCTAACCTTCCCTTTTCATGAAACCTGCATATTTTCAAGTTTTATTACCTATGGTATCTTTTATTATGAATTATGAGCATGAATCATATTGGGCTTTTATGAAATATTGATTGATTATGCATGACTATCTATTTCAAACTTATATATGAGGGTTTTACTACATGTTGGTGAATTGATTTGCATTGAGTTTACTTATATTATTTCACTCTTGAATTGCATGATTTTGAACAAATATCATGAATCCACCATGTATTTGATAAAATGACATGACAAGAATTCTCAAGTTATTGATGATCTATTAGATGATTTACAAGTCAAGTGACTTCAAGATGATTAAGGGCTTTCAAGCATGTATTGATTCCATGAAAAGTATCTATGATGTTGCAAGTATCAAGTTAAGCCCTATTTCAAGATTTTTACCTCTTGTGACCCATTCATGTTAAATCAAGTGTTCATGTATAATTTTATCTACTCTCATATTCAAGTTAGGCTCACTAGTAGAGGTCAAGCATGTATATGAGCTACTCATATCATGTTATCATGTTTTCTTACAAGTTATTCAAGCTATGACTATTTCAAGTATTCCGTGGGATTAGACTTAGCACCGATTGAGGCTTAAGATGGGGGCTCGATTCAAGGCATCCTTATAGAAAGTTTTTAGTCTCTAAATTATGTGCTACATTCCTATATAATACCCTTTTATAGTTTCTAGTGAATCCATCTAGTTACACCACACCTTGTCAGGGGAGAGGGGTGAAATGCCACGATCACCTTGTCGGGGGGAAGGGTGGTGACATGCCTCAGATTATTCATATTATCATGTATGATTTACCTTGGCAAGTAGATCACACCTTGTCGAGGGGGTGACATGTCTTGATCACCTTATTGAGTGTGCGACATGCCTCGATCACCTTACCAAGTAGGTGACATGCCTTGGAGTCCAAGTAGTAGCTTACTTGGTCTATGTCGGTTAAGGTCTCTTCCCACACATGTAATATGTACTATGCAAGTTGAATGTTTTACAAGCATGTTTTTATTACAAACATTGATCATGCATGCCATGTTGAGATTATACATCCATTGCTTATGATTATGCATTTTGAATATATTGGCTTATCTCTTTGTTGCATTGCATTCCGCATACTAAGTACATTCATATGTACTAATGTATACTCTATGGCTATATGATATCATCAATAGGAACCAGAGCTCCTATTGATCATCCTCCTCTACGTGGCTAGGTCAATTCTCGGAGAAAGCTTTTGTGAGTCCTCAATTTCGAGGACAATATCTACTTACTTCAGGTTATGTTGAGACTTCTTATTACGTTGAATACTTATTATTATAAGGGTGAGCCCGGGAAGTGTTTTGGCCCCCGCTCCATTCTAAGTTATAGGTGTTGGATATTATGATGTATTTATACTATGAGCTTGACTCTTTTATGCTTTTGTGATTATCAAAGATTTTCCTTAGTCCTGCTTTCCTTTTTAATTATATCACTTGTTGATGTTTATTTGCTTCGGCGACCAAGGATGTGTGAATGATATGTTGAGAGGCTTGTTTAGGGACCCTTCGGGTTTTCCATTCGTCGTGTCACGTCTAGGCCCTAGGCTTGGGTCGTGATAGGGTCGTGGGTTAAACCACGACCTGTTGGTAGTCTCATACTTCACTAAAAAGCTGCTTACTTTGGAAATCTTCACAAAAACCTCCTATAATCCTATAAAAACACATCAAATCTACTAACATCACTTAGAGAACACATAAAATTCTAAGTTTAATGCATTAAAAGTGTTGTATTTTTGTGGCACATCAACATTCTCATCTTAAAATTGTTGCTTGTCCTCAAGTGATGGAATCAATCTAAATAAGCAGTGCAACATACTAACTTCAATCTCATAGCATATATCACATCTTAGTCGATCACTGATACCCTAACGAACCATCAGTGCATATACAAGACATTTATCAAGCAAACTCATGCGGATCAACACATGACAAATTAACTTTGACAAGGAAGGCAATGTATATAAGCAACAATCACCAAATTAATCCATCATTAACAATGTAATTCAGGTGTCCTCACAAAAAGAATCCCCAACTTGATGCATTTCAATACTAGGGACTAAACAAATCCACTCGTACTAATAATTGATATTCAAATACCATGCATAATACCATAGGCTTGCCCTATAGACCTAAATTAGAGAAATACATTTGCCTCAAGCGCAGCCAAAAAGAAACTAAAAGACTAAAAACCCTAAAGACTTTGAAGCATAAAAGCAGCTAAAAGGAGGGAAGCCAAAAAATCTCACCGCCAAATTATTTTGCCTCCATTTTCCATATTTTTTCTCTCCAAAGCTACAAAACTCCATATTTTTCAGTAGCCTTAATTGACAAAGAGCAAAATTATGGGTTGGATCAAATTGAACAAAGATTGGACTAGGTTCAACCGTTCAAGGAAAGGAAGAGCAATTTACAATAATGAGTTTAACAGGGCTTTGGGGTTTTTTCTAAAATGGGTCTTTTGGTGGCTATGGGTTATTTTTTTAATTTTCTTTTTAAAATTAAAGGGATTAAAATAGGCTTTTGAGCTTTTGTTTATCTTATCATCTGATGTAGCTTAATTTTGACATTCTAATAACTCAATTTAATTTCTTATTTTATTTATTACTTTTGGGCTCGGTTGGAAAGTCACCATAATAATTAAATTTTATATAAGTCTATTATTGTAAATTTTTTATTTTGAATTTAAAATTTATATTATATTTTTAATTTTATTTTTGTTTGTAGTATATGAATTAATATTTTACATTGCAGACGATTGATTTTTAGTTAGATTTGATAAAAAAAAATCTATTTGTCAAATATTTTAATAATTTTTTATGACATTATATTTATAATATTTATATTTTGTCCAAAATTGCATTTTATATGTTCATATATGTAATTAATCCGAATGTTATTTTTTATATTTTTGATAAAATTACTCCTTTACCCTCTCGATAGTTGCCCGGGAGTCATGTTTGATTAGTTTTGAAAGTTGATTTTTGAAAATCCAGTCAAAAGTTGAGGTTTTGTTAAAGAATTGAGTTTTGAAGTCTTAAATTGCCAAATGTTAAATTTTTACGTCATCCAAAGATTTGAGTCTCAGAACAAAATTCTGTCAATTTCATAGTTTCAAAATATGGATACTAGTCTCAAAGAATTGTCAGAATTAGATTTGGGATTGTTATGAGGATTTCATATCCGAAGTTGAAAATTGAGTTAAAGTTTGACTTAGATTTGATTTTGGTCAACATTTTGAGTTTCGGTACTCCGATAGAATTTCTAATAATTTCATTTGTTATGGGGGTTATTTTAGTGCTAGAATAAATGTTGTCATAATTTTTGAGTGTTCTGGTAGCATTTTAGTTTGTCAAGTGTCGTAAGTTAGTCTATTTGTAACTTATCAGATTTCGGGTCAAGGAGACCTCGAATTCGAGTTTTGACGATTTCATTGAGTCTAGTTTAGTATACATGTGTTGCACGTGTATGTCATGTAAATATTATTAAATTAAATACTACAAATATTTGAAAATCCTTAATCATGTCACAAGAGCATATATTTTTTTAATTATTCATCTGATATTCAGAATCTGCATTGAAGTCCAACTACTTCAAATTCAGACTTAACAGACCTTGATCGAGGATATT
>DF359490.1:2236-15088 GCA_000787875.1 Solanum virginianum
CGAATTGTATTCCTCTCCGCGATCAGTTCGCAATACTTGTATTGGTTGTCCTGCTTCTTTCTCAACCATTGCTTTAAAGCTTTTAAAAGCTGTTAAAGCTTCAGACTTTTCCTGCAAGAAGTAAACCCAAGTTTTTCTACTCAAGTCATCAATGAAGGTGATAAGATATCGCTTACCTCCATTAGAAATGGGATTAATTGGCCCGCAAATATCAGAGTGCACAATCTCCAATAATTTTCTTGCTCTCTCAGATTTTCCTTTTGGAAATGGTTCTCGATGTTGCTTGCTGAGAACACATTCCTCACATACATATTTAGGACTAGAGAAATATGGAAGACCAGCTACCATATTTTTTTGTTGAAGTGTCTGTAAACCTCCTAGACTGAGATGACCATAACGAAAATGCCACAGACGCACTTGATCGATCAAACTTGCTCCATAACATGATTGAGTAGAATGATTAAGGTAGAGAGGAAACATTCGATTTGCTGTCATAGCCACTTGAGCTATCAATCCCAATCTATCGTCTAGAATTCGACACACGCCATTTTTAATTGTGACCTCGTAACCCTTCTCTTGCAGCTGACCAATACTTAACAAATTGGCCTTTAAATCTGGGACAAAAAGGACATTAGACATGGTTTAAGCAACATTACTTTTAGTTAGTAAAATTACCTGCCCTTTTCCCATCACAGAGACTGTAGAATTGTTTCCAAACTTCACATTATCTCTAAAGGATTCATCAAGAATGGAAAATACAGACTTATCTCCACTCATGTGATTGCTGCATCCGGTGTCTAAATACCACAAATTCTTGCTGGTTGACACCCCTTCAAGACAAACCATAAGCAATGAAATTTCTCCAACTTGATCTCCCCCCTTTTCTGCAAAATTGGATGCTTCACCATGTGCATTTGGCAAATTTGATCGGCATTCTGATTTACATTTCTTCCATTATCATCTTTTATTAACTTCAAACTTGTCTCTGCTGGTGTGCAAACCGGATTGCAATCCTCCATCTGAAACCTCCTCAAAATCTCTCGCGCATACTTCTTTTGAGATATGAAAATACCTGCATCTGATTGAATAACCTCTATACCCAGAAAATAATGCATTCTTCCAAGATCAGACATGTCGAATTCAGCCATCATGGACCTTTTAAACTTATTAAACATAGTCTGATCATTTCCAGTAAATAACAAATCATCAACATATAAACAGACTAGCAACATTTTCCCATCATTTTCAACTTTCACAAAAAGTGTATACTCATAAGGACATTTCTGAAAGCTTTCTTTAAGTAGTATGCTGATTTAATTTTATTACATAGTTGTGGTAATCTATTGTGATGTGATTGAATGCAATATTATAATAATTTGAATTTGGTGAAAATATTGTTTCTTTTATGAAGTGATTATATTTATCATATTAGTATTGTTGAAAATGATTTTGGGAATGATAATTTCAAAGAGAGAAAAGATGGTGATAAGTTTTACATCTTACTAAAAAGTGGTGGTATTTTATATATTGAAAAGAAAATGATGTTTATATGAGAGGTACCATAAATATAGTACCTAATAAATTGAATATTTTGATTGTACTAGAGGGTATAATATATGATAATAAGTGGATTTTAAAATCCATATGTGGTTGCCATGTTATATGAACAACAGATATAACAGCAGGAATAAGAAAATTAAAAGAGATAGGAGTTTTGGGAGGAATACACACATTTTTATTCAATGAAGAAAAGCCTTTTAAATAGGCTGTACAGCAAACAAATCAAACAGAAAATACGTAACTAACTCCTAAAATATAGGAAAGCATAACAACTTAAATCAAATACTACTGCAATAGAATAGGACTGTTGTAGAATAGGACCTAACAACTTAAAAATATCTAACAAACTATGCGAGGATTTTTGAAATCAAAATGGGCGTGAGAGTTTTAGTGAGTTCTTGCTAGTGTTTTTCCGCCGAATCCCCCAAGTATTTTGAGATTTTGGACAACTTTTCGATCAAAGACAGCTATGAAACTTGAGTAGCTTTTCAAATGTTTTGAATTCCGATCCCCTTTTTAGCTGAAGAAAAGGAGTATAAATAGGAGGCAAATAGGATTTTTGAATTTGTGAGGGGTAACGGTCGAATCGACCAAAAGGACACGCGCGAGGGACAAGGAGTTATGGGGTGAGTTGTGCAAGATTCGACAAAGGTATGGGCGTACGTTGTGCGAGACCAGTGGTCGGAGGTTGTTGGATTTTGGGTCGGACGCTCAGCGTTGTCAGACGTGCGTTTGGTCGCTGGTTGCGAGGCACCGCACCTTCAGGTTTTTGAGGTCGAAGTCGACCGTTGGGTTGTCGGGTATGGGTTTAGGGTGCGAGAACGTGGGATTGTCGGGGGGGAGAGAGACGCGAACGTGAGAGAGAGGGGGTCGCTAGCGTCGCCTGGTTTTCTAGGTTTGTTGGTCCTTCTTCTTCTTCAAGAGGAAGAAAAAGAACTTCGAAGAAGAAGAACGGGGATCGGGGGAAGGGGTTTGACGCGTGAAAGGGAAAGATTAAAGAGAATTGGGGGCGCGTGGGAACACGCGCCCGGATTAAAAGATTTTTCATTTTTTTAGTAAAAATTTATCAAATATTTCAAAAATTTAAGATTAAAAATAAACAGGGTATTTTGTGATGTGGACGGGAAAAATTCGGTGTCAACAAGAACATATTAAATTATTTAAAAACAGTTTATCATATTTCAATAAAAATTCTTCTAATTTTACCATAAATCCTAACTATATGATGAAAGATTTTGTCTAAATATAATAATTTTTTTTCCTTTTTGATTTATTACTTCTCCACTTCTATAAAAATACTTCAATTTTAACTTTTGATTCATCAACTATTCAACAATCAACAATTTGATTTCCATCTTCTTATTTTAAGCTTTCTCCCGAACTTCAATTTGATCAGGTTTACTTATATTATATACTCACTTTTTTTTTGTTTCATATTTTTTCCCTTTCTTTTCGCTTTTTGAATTTAAAGAAAAATAATATTAATTGTTGTGTCAGTTTAACTTGTTTCATTCAAATTCAAATTATTTTATGGCCTTAGATTAGTTAGTTGAGTCTAATAAATTTTCGTTATTTAAAATTTTCTATTAGTTTGTAACTAATTAACATCTCCGTCTATTCACAAATTTCATCTATTCAGGTAAAGTAATATCTCAAGTAAGATAATACTTCTTCATCTAATAATTTTATTTTATGTAAATTTATATACTATTCTTATTATTATTTCTGTCAACAATTTCTTTTAGACAATCTTGCAATAGATTCTGAGAAGAACTTGATCAATGAAGTTGTGTCAATTAATACCTTAAAAAGAGACGATTCTTACTGGATAATAAAAGTCTTACTTATTGAAAATGGACTAATAAAACAATATAAAAAGGGCACCAATGAAGGCACTCGAAAGACTTTAACATTCGTTGACGAAGAGGTAATATTTTTATTTTTATTTATTTTTTATATTTTAACATTACATATATATTTTGGTCGTTAACGATTAATTTTTTTAATATGGCACAAAGTTAATGCTACACTTTTTAACAATCATATTGTAAAGTGGGACGAAAAATAGCAACAAGGCAAAATTTATTACGTTATAAATGGACGCATTAATAGTGTTAATCCAAATTTTCTATTAGTATAATCGTTCTTTCACCATTTTTTCTTTAAATTATTATTTAATTATATATATAATATTGACTTTTTAAAATATATGAAAACAAGTGATAAAATAAGACTTTTAGCCGTAGAAAGACTCTTAAATCTTCCTTTTTAAAATTATTATTTACTTTTGCTTATAGTATTCAATTTATTAAAAGATATGGGGAAGACTCCTAAAGTAAATAGGAATGAAAATTAATATGTTAAATATATGTGAACACACTAATTTTTTCTTTAAATAGAATCCTAAAATTTTATGATGAACGTGTATGATGTTTTTTCTTATTGTAGTTAAACACTTAGTAAGTATGTTATAGCGATTAATGATTTGACGTGATGCACACGTATAACGCACATATTAAAAGTGTAAAGGCCCTTAATAATGTTGATTGAAGTTTTTGTCCTTTATTAAAAGACTCTTCTTTAAGCAAAATCGTCTTTTCACCAATTTTCTATAAATAAAATTTTAATGAAATAAAATTTAAATTATGCATAAACATAAATATTAGAAGAATTAATCATTAAGGAGTCCTATTACAAACAAAAAAAAACTCCTATTTCATTTCATGTATAAACGTAACTCCAAGTAGTCTAGACTTGATGATGTAGCCAACTATATAAACTTTCTAGAGCAAACTTATTTCCTCTATAAAATTATTTACGTAATTTTTTTTTTGTTTGATTTAGGTTTAGATATTTTTTTTTAGTGTGAGGGCTATGATATGCATTTTGATAGAGATCCAAAGCTCTTTTGCACATTGTTCTTGTGGTGCACACTGAACTACGGAACGTCCCACATCTCTTTAATCTAAATCTATATGACACTTGTATTTTGATAGTTCGAAGTCGTCCACTGCTTGGAATTTAGCAGCTAAAATTTGTTTAATGTTGTCAAAATATACTTCTGTCGACTTCTAAGGCCCTTCTTTGTTTAAGTGGCATAAGAGCACATAAATTGTGTCAGTTAATGTTACTATTTTACATAGTCTTAGCCATAGTTCTATTTTTTAACCAGGAGTAATAGGCATTCCCAGACAACAAGGTATGGGAAGTCTCGACAAATTTCCATCTGTCCTTCTAATTATTTTTGTATATATCAATTATATTGTTATGAATTTCTTTTCACCTACTTTCATCCAAATTTTCATATTAATTGTGATTTAATCTAATGCTATTTTTTATTTATTTACTTGAAGTTTGTGTTAAACACTTTTTTGCTAGGTCATGACATGTATTTTTTATATTGTTTTGCTCCTACGTGACCTCGATTGACAAGGTAACTTTTTGTCCTTCATTAAAAAAACTCTGATTTAGATAAAATTATCTTTTCACTATTTTTAACTTAGAAATATTGTTTAAACTTTTTATCTTTTATTAAAATATTCTGCTTTAGATAAAATTGTTTTTTCATGATTTTTCTTATCTTATTATTTTATCTTTTATTTATTTAGTTTCAAGATTCACTTTTGAATTATAATTTCTTTATATATAGAATTCACTCTTGATTTAGGATTATTCTATATAAATAATTATCTAAGCTAGGAAGGAAAAGGGAAAAATATTATTATGTTTTGAATTATAATTTCTTTATACTTAGAATTCACTCTTGATTTAAGAGTATTCTATGTAAATAATTGTCTAGGTTAGGAAGGAACAAGGAAAAATATATTATTATGTTTCTAATATCTATGACTTTGAAATTAATTAAAATTTTGTTTGTCAAATATTTTGTTAATAAATATACACAACAAATTTAAAAAGAAAAAGAGTAATTACAATTACGTTTGAAACATTAAACTACTCCTTTTATATTTTGGAGTCTTTTTTAAAATTTAATTTCAAGCAATTGATTATTTAAATCCTTGTTTTTATTTAATTTTGTTTATATGAATATTGTATTTATTTTAATTGCAAGTAGTTATATATAATTTTTAGATTGACACGACATATACGTGCGAAATACATACACTAAACTAGTATATATGTAAAAGAGAATGTTAAGCTCGCTTACGTGGCACTCTCACATAATTTTTATTTATTTTTCTTAAATATTCAATATTTTAAAAATCAATTAAATAACCCAATAGACGTTAACAAAGTTCAAAAGGCATCATTTTTTATTAAACGGTATTTTAGCTTGTCCCAACCATTCGAAAAAGTCATAATCATTCGAAAAAGTAACAACCCTTCAAAAAAGTCATAACCCTTCGAAAAAGTCATAACCATTCGAAAAAGTAACAACCCTTCAAAAAAGACATAACCCTTCGAAAAAGTCATAATCCTTCAAAAAAGTCACAACTTTTCAAAAAAGTCACAACCTTTTGAAAAAGCCTTCGATAAAATCACAATCCTTCAAAAATGTCATAACCTTTTGATATGACGTCATAACTTTTTGAAAAATTTACAACCTTTAAAAAAAGTCACAACTCCTTAAAAAAGTCAAAACCTTTCGAAAAAGTAAAAATTCATAACTCTTGGAAGTCACAACTTTTTGAAAAAATTACAACTCTTTGAAAAAATCACATTCAACGTGAAAAATTATCCACTTTTAAAATATATTAATTAAATTAATTTTTAAGTTGGGGTATTATTGTAATAACCCTTATTTTTAATGAACGGTTGATTGGTATTTTAACCACTAATAATTTTTATAATAAAAAAAAAAAAAAGCGTTCCAGCCCTTTTATTTTACCAATCTATAGCTGCAGCAGAAAAAAAAAATTAGGACAGATTTTTATTCCTTTATTTTGAAAGAAAACACACGGCTTATCAAGGTTATTTGGAGAAATTTATCCATAGAATTAACTTGATATTTGTACTACTGTTTTGGATGATAAATTGAGGTATTTTCTTTTTGTTATGTGCATCGGGCCCCAAAATCTATCACACATGCCCGAAGCATATTCGCTAATACCTGAATAATGCGTTCGAACTGTCAATCAGAGGAAATAGTGGAGTATATTACACAAGAAATTAGGCCAATTATAAGGAAGAATAGTGTGGACAAAGCACAGTGGATGACAAATGCCAATGGGGAATTTTCAACTAAGACAACTCTTTAGTGTGTGAGAGGTAAAAAGAGGAACTGAATTCGGTCAAGAACATTTAGATGAGAGAGTTACCTTTTAAAAATTATTTTTTTTCAATAGAGGATTTAGAAGAGGAGAGTGGCCATAGATGATAACTTGAAGAGAATGAGAATCAACATAGCATCTAGGTGCTATTGTTGTGAGAAGAATTGGAGGAAATGGTCAAGGTAATGGCTAACTATAAACCTAAGCTCCATTATTGCCCTAAAAAGTGAAATTTTTCCCAAAGATGGTGCATACCGGGGTAATCCTAGATAGAGTTCATATGATTTTTGATTAAGGGAGGAGCAAGGTAACTCATTTATGCAGAAGCTATGGTGATAGGTTTCAGAATCAACGTGGAGGCAGACACTATTGGTATTTTAAATAGGATGAGATGTTGTAAGAGATTAAATCTACAGAGTATTGTCATTGAGACAGGTTCTCTCTGTCTTATGAAGATTTTAACGAAGGAGTGAAAAATTCCTTAGCAACTAACCGAGTATATTGAAGAAATTATACAGTTGGTAAGAGAAACAATGTTGTTGTCAGACAGATTCATAGAGAAGCTAACCAGTTAGCAGACAAATTGGCTAATTTAACATTAATTTACGAAGAATCTATAACATGCAGTTCTAACCAACAACGTCTAAGGGGATATGGGGCCATACACAAGCTAGATAGAATATAAATACCAACATTAAGGATCAAATCTAGCAAAATCAACAAGCATGAAGACTGATTTCAATAAGAGACAAGAGTCAATTTCGGGAGTTACAGCCAACATATTTACAAAGGCTTTCCCCAACAGATTGGAACATATACATTAAAGACGAATATCAAGATTAAAAGCTTCAGTTACAACTTACAAAAAGGCTCTAAGCAAAAAAGAGGGTTTGAGGTCAAATAAGGAAAGAAGTTCCCTAACGCTGGAAAAAAAAAAGGCTTGAATGAAGAGGACATGAGAATCTTCGGCATCTCCTTCGCCTCTTCAGCTACAAGGAAAAAAAAGTCAAATCAAATGTGGAAAGCAGTAGCAAAGTGGGAAGAATGACGAAGACGCATACCTGGTTCAACAAATGTCAGATTCGAATACCTCAGTCTCCATTTTCACAAAACACCTTCAACAAAGAAGAACCTGAAGGAGGAGAACACCAGTGAGGAAGACGAGAGAGTAGAAGAAATAAAGAAGACTCATCACACGAGGGAAACAGACAAACAAGGAATAACAGATGAGAGAGAGAAAAATTACTACCTGAGAGAAGAATGCAAGCAAGAGGAAATTAAAGAGTCAACAGGAAGGAGGCAGTTCAGCACTCAAAGTTGAAGAAGACGAAACAACATGTCCAGAGCAGCTTTTAGACACATCTCGAGGAGAGGAGTATAAAGGAAGCTAAGCTTAGGAAATAAATGTATTAGTGGAGGGGTTTCTATATAGAGAAAATTTTATAAATGACCATATTTTAGATTTTAACAGGACTCTATGATTATAATTTGTATATTTATTAAAAGTAGCTACATTTTAGTTGTTATTCATTTGATTTGTGTATTTTAAAAAAAAAATTGTTAGAATACAATTTATAATTAATTAGTTAGAGAAAATGATGAAAAAATATATTTATATATGATAAATACGGAGCATTCTATTTTGAAAACTGCACTCCCTTGATTAATGTCTACTAATATATCAACTTCCCATTATTAAATAATTATGTTGATCGTTTTCCTTCTAGGCTTAGAGCTTATTTGGCTTAGATAGAAAAAATAGCTTTTAAAAAGTATTTTAGAAGCACTTTTTAAAGTGCTGAAATTTATTTGAAAAATAAGCAGTTATGTGTTTGGATAAAAATGTTGTAGCCGAAAAGAAGTTGTTGATATGTTTGGCGCATAAGTGTTGTTAAGCACTTTTTTAGTTAAAAATATTTGAAATGCCCTTCAAGCTGTTAACATTATAAAAATTGATTACTTTAAAAATTTTCTGTCTAAAAAAATAAAATAAAGTAAAAATAAATTTATATTTTAATTCAATATCAATATAAACTTGTTATTTAAGTAAGTTTTATATAATTTATTTTTAATTTTTAAAATATATAATTTGGATAGATCACATGACAATTTTAAGATGCCTCATTTTTCACAATCAAATTCAAAACATGATCAAGACATCTCAAGAAACTGCCAAAACATAACTAACCAATAATCCTTATTCTTTCTAATGGCATGCACGTCGCTTCTTATTTCACATAAAGAACTTAAGATATTTTTTTAATTACATTCATAAATAATAATATTAATTTATCAATCACGTATTTCTCTTACTATCATAAATTATTTATTAGAAAAATAGTGAAAGAAGGACAATATAAATAAATAAACATACATTCATAATCCAATATTAGAAAGTTTGATACAAATAGAAATGTATAAATAATAGAGAATACTTCACTAGTACAAAAAGTCGTTCCAAAGAGCAGAAGAGTGCTCGACGTGGTTTGAATTGAAATAATGAGAAGACAGAGAGTAGTTAGGGTTACTTTAGCTAAAGATATTTCTGAGAACATGAAAAAATATTTAGGGTAAAAAAGTAATTTTTTGTGTCAAACTACAACAACTTTTAAGCTAAAAAAATAAAAAGTTGGGGGGAGGGGGGTGCTGCTTTTAACTTTTAACTTATTTTAAACAAATTTTAACTTTTTTAAGCTGTTGTAACATTGCTAAACACTTTTATAAGCTAAAAAGAGCTTAAAAGTAGGTTTGACCAACTTTTAAGCTAAGCCAAATAGGCTCTTAATTGATTTATTTTCCTGTCAGTTTCACAACAAGTGATACACAGATTACTCAGTTTTTCAATTTTCTCTATTATTCTTCATCTGAATCTATCAAATCTCTCTATTTTTTTCATCATATGTGATACAAGTAGTTTAAAACCAATCCAATGAAGTTCTTGGGGAAGAGAATACAAGTATAAAACAAAGGAATACAAAATAAAAGTATCATCAGGATACCATATTAGTTAATGTAAGTGCCTTAGAATAACATACAAAACAATAGAATATGAATGTAGAATAGTTAAGAAAAGGATACAACAGAATTTTATACATATAAAATATAAAAAGGATATAAAACAATAGAATACAAAATATAAATAGGTTAAAAAAATAATACAATAGAACCCTTATACACATGCAAACACATATATACAAAAAAAAAAAAAAAAAAAAAAAAAAAAAAAAAAAAAAAAAAAAAAAAAAAAAAAAAAAAAAAGGTTAAGTAATTTCAATTTAAATTAACATTTTACTTATAATATTGAGAAATAAAATTAAGTGTGTCATCATCAATTTGTTCTTCTCCATTTTGATCTTCACCAATATCTTGTTCTTCTTCATCATTAGATTTTGATCATACTCTGCATTCGTATTGAATTTGATATATTTTTCAATCTCCTCTCTTCTTCAATTCGAGACACAGAGCCTACATTGTCAGTCAATCCTTTAGTAAATTTGGTAATCCTCTTTGAAATTGACATTGTATTACAAAATCAAACTTCCCTACTCAAAACCTATGTGAAATATGGAAGTTGAAATAAGCACAAGAATGTAAACAAAAATCAGTAAAAAAGAAAAAGAAATTATACTCAAAAAGCTAAAAACAAACTAAATATATGGTGAAGATTTGCCTGAATCAACTTGACTTCTCTTAAGAAAGAAATCAAAATTTCGAAGAAAAAAAGAAGACCGGATGAGAGTGAAGAGAGAATGTGGTATATGGAATTGAAGGGGATTAGTGGGAATAATGTGAAAAGTGGAGAGATAAAATCTATCATTTTTTTTAAACAAAAAAAACTATAAATAATTTGAGAGAATTAAATAATTATATTAGGATAATTTATATTTGCCATTTAATTATAATGTAGTTGTAATTAATAATTTCTTTAAAAGATAGCTATTTTTAATAAATAAATTGAAATTCTTATAATTTTTTTCTTGTATATAATTACTTTCAATTAGGCCGATAGAAATGGTCCAAAATGTTTGGGCCATAGAACATGGTGTAGTTTTGTTGGTTTTGAATAAAAGGGCATATTTAATCTAATGAAAGAAGTTGTTAGAATTAATTGGTAGGGTGCAGTTTATTTCACTACTGCATAAGCACTCAATTTACAACAATAAAGCAAGCATACATTACTCGTTTCATTTGCTGCTCTATCATTCATTACTATTATTTACTTCTTCTAATAATCGAAATTTTATAGTTTAATAATTAAAACATAATTCACAAATTATGTCCCGCCATAATTTGGAGCCGTGTATACTACGACAGTTTTGTCATAGGGATTCACAATACTTTTTTAAAAAAAATAAAAAAATTTAAAAGTCCATTAAAATAATTATTATACTCATATTTAATGAATCCTCAATGCTTAAGTCAACCGCAATTTATTATTGGATCTGCACTAACTTGGTTACAAATTGTAAAATTATATTTCTGATGCATGAAGTTAGCCATTGCACATGTAGCTGTTTAATTAGATGACAGAAAAAGAATACCAATGATATAAAATTTCAATATGTAAGGTCTATGAGTAATCTCATGTTCCCACTTTACATCTTACGACTTGCAAAACTTTGACTAAATAAGAAACTTTAATTATATAAAGGGAATTCAAGAGCTTTTCATGTTATTTATCTCATTCATTAATTTAGCATATTGAAGAATTTGCTTCATAGTTGAATCACATCTTATTTGCTTGATGCTAACAACTATGCTTGTTTGTATAGTATTTGTAGTGTTAATATTAACAAGGGGAAAACAAATTGTAGGAGAATTAATTTAGTGTCATTGCAAGACAAATGCTTTTGGTAGTAGCTTTTTTATATATCACTAATTAGCGTGGAGCTAGTAAAGGCACAGGGTTTATTTGAACTTTTTTCGATGGAAAATTACATAATTAATACATGATTAAAATTATTTTTTATATATATAATAGATGTCGAATCCTTTTGACTTCTTTAAATGTTTATTTCTTTATTTTTCAACCCTCTTTAATGAAAATTTTGTATTAGCCATAAATTACTTGTGTTTTATGAAACATTGACGATTGACCAGCTAAAAAGTTCATTAAAGACACAATGGAATTGTTAAATTTATTCCACCATTACACTCACAAATCTAGTTTTTATTTATTTATGTATTGTAGGTTTCTCATCAAATTCATTTTTTCCCCGTGAATGTACAAGAGAAGGTTCTCCTTTCAGTTCGTCATACTTTTGAATTATAATAGAGCCCAATCTAGTAACGCTATCAGAAAAGAAAATTAATGCAAAAGACCAACAAAAAATAATTTTGGCGGGCCACTACAAAAATTTATACCCAACTCCTTGGCAATAAAAGTTGGCAACATTGGTACATTCACATTTACAAATACAGTTAAAGAGGTTCTTGGGTAGGATGTATTAATTAAAATAAACTTAATACAATATTATTTAATTTTCATGTTATAGGATTTTTGGTCTATGTTATATATTTTGTTTTATATTATAAGCAGTGATGGATATAAGATTTTTTTTTTCAGGAATTCCAAATATAAGGAAGTTAATATGGGAAAATGACAGGATGAAAAACAAAATGAGGCGTCCGCTAAATTTTAACCCATCTTATTATACTTTTTTTATTTTTTTAATTATTTTTTCTGTACACCATTGAGCTTTTCTTAAAAAATAATACTATAACTATTTTAACTCTTACTTTGCAGAGTCCTACTTTATTTTAAATTTTTTTATTTGTTTCTTTCAAATTAATACTCCAAAAGAATACAAAATTCTTTAAAAAGTGTAAAGAGTGAATTATTAATACTACAATACGTATTTAGTGCTCCATAGCAATAAAAATAAAAAGTATTGAATAACATCAATATAAATACAAGATCAGTAAAAATATAGATGAAAGAACGAGTTGTGTAACAAGACAAAAAAATTGTAAAAATTGACAAAATACAATAATCTTGTGTATGTAAATCTAATTAAATACAAAATATTTTAAACGAGCTTGACATAGAATATATAAGGAG
>DF359490.1:16428-51312 GCA_000787875.1 Solanum virginianum
AAGTATTTATAAAAACATATAATTAACTTATGATTCAAATATTTCTTTAGTCCTACTAAAATACAAATATCTAAGATTTTTTAAAGAAAAATACAAAATATGATATTAGTGAAGACACAAAAATATTCAATAAAAAATAATATTGAGATCGCGTAAATAAATATTACAAATAAATAAGTCATAATGAAGATGATCATAATTTTAAAGTACCAAATCATACTAAAATAAGTCATAATGAAAATATAATAACTTTAAAGTATTAATTCATGCTAAAATAAGTGTAATGAGACTTATTAATTACATGAGCAAACATTAAAGAAAAATAAAAATTAGTTTATGTATTTTAATTATCATACTCAATGTAAAACTAAAGACAAATATTCATTCTTAGTGTTGGATTAATTTTTTTTGGGCAAGTATTAGAATTGATTTGAACTTTGATTTGTGCTTTATAGTTACTAATATGAAAAACGTATCTAAATATACCATATTTAAAAATTATTTACCATTTATAGCCATATAAACTAATCTTAATAAATGTATAATTCACTTTAAATAAATAATTTAGATTTTTTTATCAAAATAAGTCTAATACATTTTAAGACATTTACAATACATCTATATTGCATGTAAATTCATTATTACACATAGTATAATACATGATACATCTTATGTAATATGCATAATTCGTTTTTAACATATAATGCAATTTTTTTTACCCGAATAAATGTAATACATACATAATAAACATACATATATATATGAGAGAGAGAGAGAAAGAGAGAGAGAGAGTACAGAGAGAGATTGCGTCACTTTTAATGCATAGTACAATTACTACAAATGATAAATATTTTCTAAATATGATATACCTAGATAATAAATTAAAAAATATATTTAAAAATAGTAAATATTTTATAAAAGAAACTCAAAAGAAAGTCCAAGTCAAATTAAAAATAATATCTTAAGAACTATAAATCTTTATTCGATTATCCGAATTCTAAGTCAAATTAAAAATAATATGTTAAGAGAATAAATTATAATATATATATATATATATATATATATATATATATATATATATATATATATGATGTCTGGTTGGTTTGGCCTCGGGTTGATTTTTTAAAATTAAAATCAAACCAACCCAAATATAGTCGGATTTTTTTCGTCAATACCAAACCAAGTCAAATCAAACCAGTAGACAAGTATTTTTTTCTCGGGTTAACTCGATTTGCGGTTTGATTCAATTTGTGGTTTGGTTTTGTTCACCTCTACTAGACAAATGACACTTCATTTAGATCCAATAAATTACTATTTATTTGTATATTAAAACTAATTAAAAGAATTGAATTTTAAGTGTATTTTGGTTAGTAATCTATATTCCCTTCATCCCAAATTAATTAAACTTTTGAAGTTCTTTTTCAATAAAGTTGAAGGTGAATGTTTAAAACTTTTTTCATATTTGTCATTTTATTTATTCAACTTTTTTCATATTTATGATTTTACTAAGAGTAATTTGATATATATTTTATCTTTAAATATTTTATGTATTACCTCAGAAATTTAATTAAAAATATAACAAAAGAAGTATTATAAAATATGTCCAGAAAGTGTAAAGGTGTGGTAGTTATGAGTAAAAGAAGTAACTCAAAAATTTTAAACAGAAATCCCTCCGCGTAAGGAGAGAAGGTGGAACCCACCCACCGAAATTTATGAAATTTTTGATTGCCAATGCCGCTTCACAAAAGTAACAACTAATTGGCGCAAGACGCGCTTTAATTTTTACCGGCTTTCTTACTATCTCAGCCACTCGGCATGGACATTTTCTATTAATGTAGATTATTCCAAGTTGAAAAAAGAAATTTCTAATTTTTAATAAGATATTTTTAATGTATAGGAGTAATTATTCACTTGTCTCTCACTTGATTCCCGAGTCCCCCATGTGACTTTACTACTGTCTGCCAGCCCATCCCACCCCACCGACGCCTTTCCTTTTCCCCATTATATTCCTCTCCTCTCCTACTCCAATCCTCCATTCCCTTCCAAAACAACAAAATGGCAAAATTGGTTGCATACCTTCTTCTTTGCTTACTCTCTGTTTCTTTGGCTACTGCTGCCGACCCTTTCCTTGTCAAGGGTAAATGTTATTGTGACACTTGCAGATGTGGATTTGAGACCCCTGCTACTAAGTATCTTCCTGGTAAATACTAAACCTCTTCTTGCTTCATTTTGTCATTCCTATTTCAACATCTTTGTATTTTCCATTTCCAGATCTAGCCTATAAATTTACTGGATTGTAGTGGAACAGAACAATTTTGAAAGGTTCATGTCTTTGTGCTAGGGTTCTTGTTCTCTGTTAAATATTTCTTCTTTTAGCCAGGAAATGTTGATTTCCTACCTACCCCTTTCAATTAGATTATAGTTCACTTGTATATGCCTCTGATCTACTGTTCTTCTCATGTGGTTTTTAACATATATAAATTATACTTAAGGACTGATCTCCAAATTGACACTGAAAATTGATTTGTTTCATGTCCTAATACGAACCTAGTACTGCTGATATGGAATATAAGTTTGGGTAAAAATCAAATAAAATTGCAATGAATAGGAGATACCCCATAACTTAAAATGTATAGTGAGATTGTCCTCATATACTAAAGGTGTGTGCCAGATCCTCTAAAAATAGTGCATTTTAGAAGGATCTAACACATCGTTTTGTGAAAAAAATAGATTTAAGTAAAGACCGTAGGATTAACCATTGTGTTGTGATGGACAGGATCTAAAGTAAGAGTTGAGTGCAGACACAGGAAAAGCAACAAAATCACCTACTCAGTTGAAGGTGTGACAAACTCACAGGGTGAATACAACATCTTGGTCAACCGTGACTGTGGTGATGATGTCTGTGATGTTGTGCTCGTCGAGAGCTCTGACAAATCTTGTAACACTCCCAATGCTGGTCGTGACCGTGCTCGCATTGTCCTCACCAGCAACAATGGCATGACCTCTAACGTTCGCTACGCTAACAACATGGGTTTCCTCTCCAATGAGCCTCTTTCTGCCTGCACTCAGATCCTCCAGCAATACCAATTGACTGAGGATCAGTATTGAAGGGAATAACAAATGATTTCTTATGAATCTCTGTTTGATGTTTAGGGCTCTCATTTGTTGTTATGATGATGATTATGATGCTTTAGGCATCAAAATTGATACTTTTATCTCTTTGTTATTGTTTTCTGGATGTTCGACTTAAAAGTGATATGTTTCCTTTTAGTATATGAGGAGATTTTAATGACTCATTAAAATTATTACTAGTGCTTAAATTGTGGTTTGATTGGTTTTCTTGCTACTAGTCAATATTTATTGATTAATGCATAGTCTTATACCAAAAGTTTGTTTTAAATATAATAAAGGAGTAATGCTTGAGCTTTGGTAGTAGTTAATACAACAGGTCGAATCTCACAAGTGGGGTCTGTAGAGGTTATTTTCGGAAAATTCTCTTCACTAATATTGCTTCTAATAGCATAATGGGTTCCAAGTTTCTCTATTGTAACATGGTATTACTTGTTGGATTTATAATGGAATCATTATTAACTCCAATAAGAATCAACCAAGCAAAACATATATACACATTGCTTCTATCCTAAGCTTGAGGCCCAAGTTTAAAATTATTAAAAACAGCAAAATGAGAGTAATATGTAGGTGATAGTGGTCTGTGTTTGATACTTCAAAATAGGTTGTTGCAAGAGTTATCTATTCTCCTAAAAAAAATGAATCTAAAAATCGCTAGTCTTATGGCCTAAAGAATAGGAAATAACTTATGGGCTTCTTAACAAAAGCAACAAATTAACCACTGATCCATAAAGCTGACCACATTGACAATATTTCCCCTCTTAAGCTGATTTTTTTAAGTTTAGTTTGCATACACCAAGTTGCTTTAGAAAGGATACTAATTTTCAGGGACTATGTGAACATATCTGCAACCTGCTCATCATTTTTACAATAAATAAGGCTAAGTTTTGCATCCTTAGTTAGATCATATATTTCACATCTATATATTTATTTTGTTCATTTTCAATTAGATTCTTTAAAAAGCTGATTGTCATAATAGATTGATGTTGATCGTTTTTGCTTGAAATAAAGTCCTTCAAGAACATTTTTCAGTTAAACAACTTGACAAGCACATAATGTTGTAGCGAATGTACTCTGCCTCGATAGTTGACAAAGTAGCAATAGTGTTTACACCCTTTTAGTCCACCAACGGTTTATACATGAAAGATATAAAGAAATTAGAACTTAGATTATTCAGTTCTAAATAGTAGTCCTTTAAGGAGGTTATTCCTCCACTTTCTTATTTCATTTGTAGTAGGAAGTTATTTTCTTGTTTTTTAATGGGTGGTTAGTCCACCACTGTTGTATTTAGTGTTATTAGAATTTAGTAAAATGATAAGCACAAAATTACTAAGTTTTTGAGTACTTCAAACTCAAGAGGTTGTAGGTTCTCTTAACTAACCAACACCATATGTCAGAGAAAATATTTGATTTCATCTTTAGTGACACATAACAACTTGGTATGAGAAACGGGAGTTCTGTGAGATCAAATTCAACATCAACTGGCATAAATGGTGAGCTTATTTCAAGAAAAACCTACAGCCATTTAGCCAGAAGGGAAGCAATAAATGCTCATTTGGATGCATTCACAAAGGATTTAACAGAATTTGACAGTTGATTCTGACACAACTAAACAAATCAATCAAAATCAAGACTGGAAATGTAAAAGTGGAGTGACATGAGGGTTAGGATTAGAAGCAGGAGGACGTTCCATCATTCCTCGGTATACAAAGTTGGACTTTCCGTGATTTAATGGCCAAGGTGACCCTTTGGGATGGTTGAACACATGTGAATACTTCTTTTGACACCAACAAACTTTGGAGGAAGAAAAAGTTGGACTTGCTTCTTTTCATTTGGAGGGGAATGCATAACTTTGGATTCTTCAATTAGAGATAGATAACTGTCTTGGGATGAATTCAAATGTCATTGTAGCATTTGTTTTTGGGCTACTAATTAGAATTCAGAAGTTGGAATAATTAACTAAGTTGCAACAAATTGAGTTTGTGATGGAATACCAAGAAAAGTTTGAACAGTTAGTTTCTTAGACCGGTATAGTCACACATTGCAGAAAATTGAACTTTATATCAGCAGTCTTAATAATTATATAGAAATTGAGGTTGAGTTGCATAATTCTCCAGATTTGATTATAGTGATGAGTTTATCTCAAATTTATGAACTCAAGGGACAACTTTTTGTTCCTAACTATTAGATGCCCATAAATCCAAAACAATAGATTTCTTATCCCTATGGTATACCAGATTTGTAAGGAAATTGACTAGATATGAGATGGATGAAAAGCGACCTAAAGGTCTTTGTTTTTATCATGATTTCAAATGGATTGTGAGTCGCACCACACTAACACTCTGATGGAAGAACCAATACACCAATTCAACTTAACTGAACCAACACAATTAGACATTTAAAATTACAAAAGCAAGTTTTAATAAAGAAAAATGAATTGAATTCCCATAAACTCAAACAGAAAATCAATGTAAAACACTACCCAGAAACTGAAACTCACTATACCAAAACATCTACCGATAATTTAGAACAAGGGGATGTAACCCCAGCATTATAGCAAGCTTAGTAATATCTCAACTGCTTCTAATGAGTCTGTTGAGCACAAACAAACCTGCAAAGTCCACCCCATTCCTCGTGGTGTTGGCTATTTTAACATTAACATTTCATAAGTATTGCAAGAGTCGATTTGAACCTGCATTCAAAAAGTATCCCATTGAGGAAGCAATGAAAAAAGATTTGCAAGACCGATCTTCTGAATCTAACAGCAACTTGAAAACATACTTGGCGGATGCATATCTACATCCTATATTCCACTCATTTGAAGAGATTGAATTGGAGGACGTTAAAATCGACAAAAAAAATCGCCTCCTGACAGCGCTAGCCCCCCACTGAGTGAACTCAGTGCTCCATCACCAACTCATGATGCCAAAGATCACAAGGAAGACGAGTCATCTCAGACATCTCATAACGTTAGCATTATGAGGTTGTACAACTAGTGGACTTGTTTCACTATGAATATGAACAAACAAGCTACGTATATCAATATGATTTCGAGTCACAATATCACCATGATTCATAATATCAGCATCATGGATATCATTATTGAAGCCAGGTCTAATGAACTAATTAGCACAAGCAGGCCTGCAATATAAAGATGTATTTGCAAGATTTTAACTTTTAAAAAAATTGCGTTCACATCAATTCACTTTCACATACTTACAACAATTACACTCCACTACCCAAGTTGAACAACAAAAACAAGATTCAAACTTTCTCCAAAATCACTCAAACATATGCTGGTTCAGACAGTAAGCACAACTCAATTGAAAACTTCTAACTCTTTGTGACTAAAACAGCTAACACAAGCAACCAATGGAAAAAAAGAAAGATACCAATTCACCTTCACAGTACTCACTGCAGATACACTCTCCACTGTCCAGGTTGAAAACAAAAATAAGATTCCATCTTTCTCCAAAATCACTCAAAAGTATGTTGTCTACATAACTTAACTGCAAATTTGTAACGCTTTGGGACTGAAACAATCAACACAAGCAACCAATAGGAAAAAAGAAAGACACCCAATTCACCTCCACAATACTCACAACAAATACACTCCACTAGCTAGGTTGAAAAAAAAAACACTCAATCTTTCTCCAAAATCATTCAAAAATATATTGATTCAGACAGTAAGCACAACTCAGTTGCAAAGTTCTACACACTTTAAGACTACAAAAAACAACAGAAACAACTAATGAGGAAAATAGAAATAAACCCAAAAGCTAGCATATGAGACTGAGACGCCAAAGTTCTACACATGTTGAGACTGAGACAAACAACTCACAGCAATCATGTGTGTTTTTTCAGTATAAGCTGGCGTTTGGATGTAACTCGTTCTCTTATGCCAAGAAGATATCATCCTCTTGACTGGAACTAAGGAAGAAGTGTATTTACAGAGTAATACATATCCTCCTCATTCTAAAAAATTGCAATAAAATAGACAAAATAAGTAGTCATTAGTTATCTTCCATGACTACAACTTACACAACTGGAATAAAAGTTGTTTTAATATGTTCAGTAAAGATTCACCATACATCTGCCAAAATTGAAATAAAAGCTCACTAAAAACTGCATCAATGCAACAGAAAGAACTAAAACAAAATTTAGTCTAACAAAGTAGGAAAAAAGGACCAAAACTATAGCGAAACAACATAAACAACTGTACAAAAAATTGATAACCAACAACAAACTTACGACTAACTAAACTTTTACATGAGAGTTATCTATTCAATAGATTATATATATACAAAAGATCTAGCATCCTTGTTACCTACATTAGCCATAGACAAAACATAATCTGACGATCAGAATATAGCGCTGCAGTTAAACATTGAAATTATTAGTTGAGCAAAAACTATCACATTAGTGTCACTACTTATATACACAAGTTTGCCACACTTCAAAGTTGATCGTTGATGACCATATACATCATTGTCTGGCGGTCAAGCTCGCCCATACGTAAAAAGATTTTCATATTTTTGACATCTCCACAGATAACCCTTTTAGCTTTGGTACGTTTCTCTATGGTATACAAATCGAATGTGGGAGATTCAACGATGAAATAGATTTGAGCATGCATATCAGAGTGATCACGATTTCTAATTTTGTCAATCAAGGAGCCAATTCTTTTGTCTTGACTTTCAGTAAAATCTTTCATAACTTCTGCCATAGTCTTGAGAAATATTTCATTAACATCCTCCACAATCCTTTTTACTTTTTTGGCTTTTCTCTTTTTCATTGGCACTAGAAGAAGTTCTTTTAGAATATTCATCAATCTTTCCTAATGTTTCAGTATATTCATGAGGAGATCCTGTAGCATATTCAATTTCAGACGCTCCAATAAAATTAGGTCCTATATAAGTATTTTTAGCTTCTTGTGTAGATGCATTGGTTCCATGACTAGCTTCACTTTCACATTCATCTTCATCAACATCGATAAGAAATCCTAAACTCATATCAGTCTAAACTCCTAATATTTGATTTTTAAGATATGCTTAACAACATCTAATGACCCTTCTGCATACTTTACAGTTGCCTTATCTTTACTAAAAATTTCCTCCTAATTAGTAAAAATTGTCCATTTTTTGGTATTCGTATTTCTTACACCAGGATCTCTAGACAAACAATGAAAGAAAGACTGTATGAAGTAATAATATTCTAATAAATAAAGCAAAATATCAATTATCTTTACAAAATTTTTACATTTCTTTGGATCATCAACTAGTATGTTCCGTCACTATATTGAAATCCCAAACCTCTTTGACTCTTTAGTAAACTTATGCTTGCATAACTTTTCTTTCATGCTTTTAGTTTAGAATTGATATGTTGTTCACCCTTTAAGCTACTGTCAAGATTACGTTCACGCAAATAGTGTTCCAACCCCATTAGGTATATCCTGGCCTAAAGGTTCCATTATCAACTCTCCAACCATTAACACATAACTCTTTCAAGCCATTTATAAGAGAGCTCTCTTTAGGAGGAGTCCATGTTCTTCGGGTTGAAGGTGTTGATCGTCTTGATCTTTTTGGTGGATTCATTAAAGATTTTTGACTATCCATTTTGTTTGTATAATCTTGTGAAATAAATTATTATTAGTATTAATTACCACCATAAAAAGAAAAAGTATCTCTAAACCATTAGTTAACATCATGAAAAAAATATTCATACACTCCACAAATAAAAATTAAAAATATGAACTACTAATACATCGCGAAAAAGAATTAAATTAAACATACAGTAGCTTTAACAAATTAATCTAAGTAATTGTTTCTTATATCACAAAAATTAAAAAGTTGATACACCTAAGAATAATAACAAAAGTTTAAGAGAAACACACTCCAAATGCAACATAAAACATATTGCCACTACAAAATAATAAAAAATATTAACTGATTAGGCTCACATTCCACGTTGATTGAGCTAACTCATCCCTCCATGTGGTCTACTCCTCGGATGATTCAACAACACCAATGTTATCATGTGGATATTCTACTTATTCTTCTATATCGATGTCTAAAGGGTCCATTTTCATCTCTTTTCGAATAAAGTTGTGTACCAAACAACAAGCAATTATGATCCTGTTATGAATCTTAACTGAGTACCATAAAGGGCTTCTAAGAATTGCCCAACGTCCTTTCAAGAGACCAAATGCCCTTTCAATAACATTACGAGCTCTAGCATGTTTCATATTGAAAAGCTCTTCTCGACATTGGTGTGGTGGATTGTCACCTTGCCAATCTCTTTAACCAATATCTATATCCTCTATATGGTGAAAGAAAATAGTTTCCATTTGTATATCCTCCATCGCACAAGTAATAATTACCTATAATATAAATAAAAAATTAGTTATTTTTATATAATATTATTTTTGTGATAATATTAACGTGAGCATAGGTATGACATTACCCTCGAGAATTTTCAAACCACTTGTTCTTGCTATAGCATTTCTTAGTACATGACCATCAGCCACTGATTCTTCCCAACCAGGTAATATATAAGTAAAATTGAGATTTCTATCACAAACTCCCAATACATTAGCTGCTATTTCTCCCTTTCTTGTCCTGTACCTTGGTTTGTCCTTAGATGGAATTCTACTTGGAATATAAATATCATCCAATGCACCTAGACATCCCTATAAAAAAATTACAACATTATCTCAAACTATTAAATTTTTTTGATAAAATTATAATTATTTTACTTTTAAATAATCATTCATAGATAATCAATTGAAAGTGTATATACCTTAAACCATCTCCATCAATTGTCAAGCTCATCTTCAAACACCAATTTGGGATTAACAAGTAATAATGAAGCTAGTTTGAGAATAGCTCTCAATCATTCATTGAAAGCTTGACTTATAATCTAACCCAATCTAACATAATCAATCTTAGTGGATCTATTCTTCTCATGATGAGTCAAAATATTTAAAAACATTACTAACTTTTCACTACTTAACATATACTTACTATCAGTCAAGCCTTCAACTTCTTTAGTTAAGAGCACTAAAGTGTGGAAAAAATTTCTATCCATACTTATCGATACAACTTATATCACTGTCTTGTATATTATAATTTAAATGAGATATGATTTTATGAACTCGACTACACATGAGGTACCTAATTACACACCTGTTTATTCTTATACAAAGACCATGAATAACTATAAAAAGAAAAATACACATGACAACAAATTGTTGGCACAATATCTCCTCAAGGATAATAAAATATTCAATATCGAATTGTAGTTGATGATCCATAAGTAAACCTAATTTTTTTCATAAAAAAATTAAAAAGAGTTAATACAAAAAAAATCAATTAGAAAGAACAAATGAGAACAACTTCATAATTTCAAGCACATAAAGTGAAAACAAAATTTTCGAAAAAGAAATTTGGGAAAGAAGCTAAAACTAAAATCTTTCACATAAAGCTGGTAATATTTCACGAATTTCATCTTGATTACATATTCGCAATACATATGGAGCTTGAATCGGTTCCATATTCCCCAATTATATGCTAAACAAAATTTACAAAAATTCTAAAATATAATATTAAGAAAAGAGTTGTGCTTACTATAGTTAAGTAAAAAAGATGAGTGTATCCAAACTATACAATAGATCAAAGAACTATAAATAATAATAGAAAAAAGAAGAAGAGAGAGATTTTAATTAGAGAAAATTAACCTTGCTAGAACGAAAACTGAAGATTTCTGATAAAGATATTCTTCAATCATCCATATGTAGCTTCAATCAACAATGGAAGGCTAAAGTGTATCCAAATGAAATGCATTTTTCTTACTGCAATGCAACGAGAACCTCCAGTAACCTAAGTGGTCTTTTGTTGCAAATATACAAGTGAAAAAGTGATAAAGAGATTTGAAGGGTAGCTTTGTCATTTTATAAATTTATCCATGACAATTTGTGATGGGATTATTATACCATCTATTAGAATGCAATTTCGAGGGAAATTCATCACGAAGGGTAGCTTTGTCATTTTATAAATTTATCCATGACAATTTGTGATGGGATTATTATACCATCTATTAGAAGGAATAACTTATCTCGGTACTATTTATTAGTCCGGTGATAAGTTATCCCGCATTTACCAACCAAAGATCCATTTAAGTGTCACTCAATTTTTATCTCGGGATTATTTTTAGTTATCCTTCACACCTAAATGATCAAATGGAAAAAATCGGGTTGAGGCAAGAATAGAGTAGTACTTCAAATGAGAAAAATTAGGCTGAGACAAGAATAAAGTAGTACTTGAACTGATAAACAACTGTGGATACTTGTCTTGCATATTCTTCTCAATTTTCTAAGTCACTTTCTTAATCAAATGATGTTTTCATTAGACCTTCACCGACTTAATCTCCTTGGTCACTAATTTCGAACATCTCGATCAAGAATTGCAATTGTCTCTTCCTTATATTGAAGATTCTTGTCTAATAAGACTAAGTCTCACTTGATGATGTAGTCTCCATTCCTATGGTACTTTTTTAACATACACACACGAAACACTGAATGGTCTTTGAAAAAACTAGGTGGTAGAGCCAACCTGTAATCTACAGTTGCCCTACACACTCAAGGATCTTGAATGACCCAATATAGCAAAAACTGAGTTTGCCCTTCTTACCAAATCTCATAATGCCTTTTATGGGTGGCACTTTCAAAAAAACCTGGTCATCCACTAGAAATATCATATCCTAATCTTGAGATCTGCATACTTTCTTTTGTCAACTCTGGGCTGCTAGAAGCTTAGCTTGAATATTTTTTAGTATCCTTCACCAAGTCAACCCCTTTACATCTCTAGCCTTAAATTATCCTATGGGTGATCTATATCCTCTCCCATAAAGAGCTTCAAAAGGAGCTATATCAATGATGGAGTGATAGTTGTTGTTATAAAAACTCAGATAGTGATAAAAACTTGTCCCAATGATCACTAAAGTCGATACACATGGCCTCAACATGTCTTCCAATACTTGAACAGTTCTTCTGACTCTCCACCAATCTGTGGATGAAAAACAGTATTGAAAGTGAGTTAAATACTCAGCTCCTCATATAGTTTTCCTCAAGACTTAGATATAAACTAAGTACCATAGTCTGAGATGATATAGAGGGGCACCCCATGCAATCTTACTATCTATTTCACATTAATCTTTGCTAACTATGAGCATTATAATCCACCTTAATCGAAATGAAATGTGCTGACTTCATTAGCTTGTCAACTGCCACCCAAATAGAATAAGACTTTTGTAACATCCCTCATCGTAACTCAGAAAGATCCTATGATATATTTTTTGCATATCTCAAAATTCATGCAGAATTTCATAAATTCGTCTACATATTCTTGTTCATAGGGCAAAATTATGTGAAAAAATAATTACCTACAAGGTATATTTTTTTCGTGCCAAAAAGTTAATTTTTTCGATGAAATTTCACAAAATAGTAGTTGTCCGCGACTAGGCCGCGATGCGGACCTGTCACGGCCTAGTTGAAAATTTTCAAAATATATATATATATATATATATATATATATATATATATATATATATAAATCCCTCATTTCCTCAACCATTTTCAACCCTAAATCTACAAAAAAAAAACTCTCAAATCCTCTCCAAAACATCACAAACTATCCTATTAAATTTCAAGAATCTCAAGAACTTGCTTTGGATTTCAAGAACCCAATGCAACCCTCAAGTCTTCCTCAAGTTTTTATTCAAGAAACTCCAAGTTTAAGGTATGTGGGTCTTCCATCCATGGGTTAGTCTATCCATGAAGCCTCGAAACTATTTGTTTTAATCAAATTTCTTGATTCTAATGACTAATTCTTTATGGGTATTTTCTATTATCACTCAATTACATGAGATACGTTGGAAATTGTTGGTTATTGATTTATTGATGCATGGGCTCCCACTAATGATTGAGATTATGATATGCTTATTACATTAAGGTCTTGTAAGCTATGGCATCTTGGAAGATTTGAAAATATATGAAATTTTGAACGGTTTTCATGACACCAAAATTGGGGTTTTGCAAGTATGTTGGTGCGTTGTTTTGAATGATTCTTAAATGACTTTATTTTTACTCCCCTCATATTTTATACTTGGAATTGCATGATTTAAAATTTAGATACATATATCCGTCATATTTTGACTAAGTTATGTGGCAAATCTATTATCTAATGAAGGCTTTATGGTATGACATGTGATTTATGAATGTTGTTAATGTTGAAGGGAAATTAAGCATGCTATGAGTTCATGAGAATGTTATAAATGTGATAAATGATATGGAGCCCTTTATTTGATATTATGATGTGATGGTTTGATGAACTAGTTTGATATTCAAAGCTATAAAAATATTGTGATTCCATGGCATACTATGAAGTTGAGGATTGTATGAGATGAAACTCATGTCTCTATGTCCGCGTTTGGAAAGATGATATGTCCAATTATGATAGGTTGTTTAAAAATAATTAAATTGATGATCTTCACCATATGTCTTGATGTATGATTTCTAAATAATAAGGAATGAAGGCTTATGAGACATTATATGTTTATTTTCAACTTATGAAAAGTTTCTTATGAATGAATGTTGATGGTAGAGGATCTCCCATCTATTTAATGAATGGATGTATTAGGGTGGAGGATCTCCCACCTAAGGAATGGTTAAGGAGCTATCTTATGACTTTGACTTAATGGTATCAATGGGTTGGGGATCAAAAAAGTTGCCCTCCCACATGACTTGGAATGATTTTATGATATGATACTATGACTTATGATTTTTCTACTCTTGTGAGAGCCTACTTAGCACCGAGTGGACTAGAGGTGATTACCCAAGTTCTAAAACTACGTGTCATCATAGGTAAAGGGGTTAGAGGTGATTACCCAATTCCTAACAGGCGAGTACCCGAGTCCGGGATTGAGGCAAGTACCCGGTTCACATAAGGCTTAATGGATCCACTTAGGCATTAGGAAGAGTGATTTTTCCCTTTCTTCTGGTGTAGGAAAAATATCGGAACTCCATGAATTAGCTCACATGTTTTATGTCGATTATGGTCTCTCTCACATATGTTCAAGTTCTCCTCATGTTCCTAAGAGGTCCTCTTATGATCAATTAAATGGTTCTTTTTGATGTTATGTCCAAAGGTGATTTAAAGTTCCTATGATTCATTGTTTCACAAGTTCAAATGGTATTTCCCCTAAAGGTATATGATGATGTCTACAAGTGTTGTAGGTGATCTCTTTTATGATTACCAATGTTCCTTGCATAATAAAATAGTCTTTTATATAAAGTGATGAATTGTTCACTCAAGAATATTAATACTTTAATTATGTATGACATCGTGTATTTCTCACTAATTTAAGTTTATGTGACCTATCATGCATTTAAGTAAGGGTAAGTTCTTTATTTCTCATGTGCATTATTTCATGTTCTACGGTAAGTGTAAAATGTCTAATGATCACCCATATGTGGACCTATCATGCATTCAAATAAGGGTAAGTTCTTTATTTCTCATGTGCATTATTCCATGTTCTATTGTAAGAGTGAAATATCCAAATGATTACCCATATGTATATTCCAAGTTTATAATTTGCTTATTCTCGATTATGTTCATCTATGCATCCTACTATGTTCTTTTTAAAGTTGTCCTCTATGTTTAAATAATATTAGCTTGATTACATCTTACTAATGCCTTTGTAAATGTATTATTTTTTTTATCACAAGACTTAGCATGAATTATTCCATTACTTATTTCCATGTCATGCATTGTATACCTACATACCAGTACATTTCAAGTACTGACGCATACTTCTATGCCTGCATGATTTAACCATGCAGGGATCGAACACTCATCGATATCCTCTACGTGGTTAGCTTTGGATCATTAAAAGAAGAGAGTTGGTGAGTCCTCTAGTTCGAGGACAATATCCGATTTCTATCTTACTTATGTTGAGACTTTATTCCACTTTACTTTCTAGTTTGAAGGTGAGCCTTGAACATGTCTTGGCCCCCATCCTATTCATACTTAGAGGTGTTGTTGGATACTACGCTATGTACGCATAATTTTATGTTGAGATTTCATGAAAACTTATCCCTTAGACCCTAGCCCTTATGTGATACTATTTGACGTTAATGATAGTGATGGAAAATGATGAAAGTCCTAAGTCCCTATTTTCCCATAACTTGAGTCCTACTTAACCTCCCCTTAGTACTTGCTTGTTAAGTGATTCACGCAAATTCCTTTTCCTTAACATCCCCATAGCATGTGTCCAAAGTCTCGCTTCCCCTTAGAATTATTTGTTGCTTGCTTGTTGTTAAATTATGCTTCCTCAACCAAGGATATGCAAATGATATGCTAAGAGGCTTGTTGGGTTACTTTTGGGTTTCCCATTCGCGGTATCACGTCTAGGCCCTAGGCTTAGATCGTGACAACTTTCCCAAGATCTTGCGGAGACAACGAAAAAATTCATGGCTATTCTCTCCCACTTTCGATCTAGAATAAGCATTCTCTAAAGTAATTTCACTGGCCTTTCGTGCTCATATTTTACTTGTTAATAGTTCTAGCACTTATCCATAAATTCAGCTTTGCCTTCTTCATACTAGGCCGCCAATCAAGTCATCTCAAAATCTAATACATTTTGATCACACTTGAATGAATAAGATTCTGCGAATCATAAGTCTCTGACAATATCCTCTCAATTATGCCATATATTAGGGGACATAAGTTCTTTAATTAAAATTGAATACTTTACATGCATCCAAAACTACATCTTATGCCTTACCAGATGCTACCTTCCTTCTTATCTCATTCAAATCCTCATTTTGAAATTAATTGGCTTTAATCTCTTCAATGGAAGTGGGTCTCAATTCAATACTAACCAACCCATCACCCTTCTCTGTGATGCCTAGTTCATGAACTTGCTCTTCAACACTTGAATCTCCCTAGCCAATAGTCGCTTCGTTGCACTCAACCAAGCTAGGCGATCGATTCTGACTCAATGCGTTTGCCACCATTTTAGCCTTCTCCGGGTGATATTAGATGGTGACATCAATTTCTTTAATAATTCCATTCATTTTCACTATCTCAGATTCAAGTTTTTTTAACTGAACTCATGCCGCAGACTGCGATGACAAGTAAACACCTTGCAATGAGCCCTATAGAGATAGGCTACCTTGTCGAAGACCATTAAAGGAAGATTGGTGAGTCCTCGTGATTTGAGTGCAAGTCCATCTCATGCTATCTCTTGCTTTGTTATTTATGATGTCACTTAGAGACTCTATCTTTTCTTTCTACTTTTGCTGAGGTGAACTAGGGACATATCTAAGCTCCCATCATGCTAGACTAATATAGAGGCATATTGAATATGATGTAAAGAGTATGTTATTTTTCTTTTTTGGATGTAGCTTGCTTCTTTCCATGATGTTGAGATGAAATCCATTCCCTTTTTCCTTATAGATTGTAATAATGCTTTTAAATGCCTTATAAATACTTATTGATACGCAAAGATGACTTAGCTGGGGTCCTTTGGGGTTCCGATCGCAGTGTCACACCTAGGGCCTAACTTGAGTTAGGACAATATAGAACGAGTCAAGAGCCAATCTGACCTAATTTTTGCTATGTTTTGGTTATTCTTTAACAAAATTTTAGTAGTACCTAATAAATTGTATTTTCCTTTATTATGGCTATATATAACATATCAAAATTTTTTAAAAATATTTTGACAAGATTTTTCTCGAGTTAATTTGAGTTGCATATCAATCCAATTTTTAATGGGTTGAGCTAATAAATGAGCAGGTCATTAACCCACCCAAATTCAAACGGGTTGGGCGAGCTGAATTTGATCTTGCCACCCCTATTTGCTTAGATAGGTACCGGTGATAGATCCAAAAATTTAATATCATGGGTGCTCAATTATTTTTAGTTTGGAAGTTACTACATAAAATGGGTGCTCTATTAATATATTTTAATGAATTATTAAATTTTGTATGTAAATAATAGTGTTTGCAACAGATGGCAATGGGTGCTTAAACATCCATAATTAGCCATGTACATCTGCCATTGGTAGGCACTGTCTCCATCCAATTTTATGTGACACTCTTTTTCTTTTAGTTCGTCCTAAAAAGAATTTTACCTTACTCCAATTGAAAATAACTTAACTTTAAAATTCTTCTTTTATGCTTAAGGAAATGATTTTCGACCGCAAAAATATCTAAAAATTTTTTAGACAACAAATTTTAAAAGTCTTTTTTTTTCTTCCTTAAATATCATACTAAGTCAAAATATGCAGCATAAAATGAGATGAAAGGAATATATTTTTTTTTTGAAAGAATTTACTTATTCTCATTCCAAATCATTTCTCAAGCCTATTAAATAATATACATCAATTAATATGACTATCATCATTCCTGATAAAATTTAGTCAAGGTTTAGCACTAAGATTTTTTATTAGGAAAAACTACCATCTATACTTAACATTATATAGTTGGTCAAAATAATGGTCAATAATTTTATATTATGATATCTATATAAATATTTTTTTAGACAATATAAATTTATATATAATTGGCTAGTGAATATAATTATTATGATTGATGAATTTACCTTTTTTATTTTTAATTTTTTATCTAATTTTTAATATTTATATATTGAGATTGAGCCGATTAAAATTAAGGTGGAATGGAAACATTAAAAAATTGGGCTACATTGGCAAGCTAAGGACGGAACCTTTTTTTATTGGTTCATCGGTTTTAGGCTACATTGGCAAGCAAATGGCTACTTAAATAAAAGATGACATTTGTGCAAATCCAAGCCCAACATGGAACAAGGCCCTTGAGGTATGAACGACGTCGCAATTTTAGTGTGACTGACGGACAGCGACCTCCGGCAGCCATTCTCTGAGATCTCCGTGTTCACATGTATGAGCTTCTACTGTGTCTACACTTGTTGGATTACACAGCGTGAAGTTTGATCACAAAGAGGTAAAGATCATCTTTTTGGCAACTTTCATATAGAATCAAGATTCCATATTTTTCTCTCTTTTCTGCGTTTTGAGTTATTATAATCCATCTTGTTAAGGTTCTGCTTAATACCATTAAGTAGGAAATGCAGAGTAAGACCGGAAATAATAGACACATAGAGGGAGCTTTTGTGGGGTTGCCCTTTTTTCCCTAGTTATATGACTGTGAACATGTATGATCAGCTTTATAGGATTTATGACAACACAATTTTGGTGTAAAGTTATTCTTTAAAAAGTTCATTGTTAGCTATTCATGAAATTGCTTGTACTAGTTGATCACAAACTTATCAGAATTTGTTTCCCCTTTTTAAAATGGTCCATTAACTCATGTGAAGATTAGCTATCAATATGTATGAAATACAGTTCTTTCTTTGTTTATTAAATTTAACTGAACACGTGGGGATGTCTATTCAGTTTCCTTTTGTTTTCTTTTATGATGCTTAGTTGGGATAACTGCATATTCAATATGGTTGCTGCTGCTTGTCACCAAGCAATGCACTTCACAAGTTGCAGCTGCCCTGCTGCCAACGAGGATGCTAGGGACTTCTTGGTCGCATCTTCATCTGGGAGTCTTCAAATGAAACTAGTGTTTAGAAAAGAGAGATGCAGTTTGAGGCAGTCCCTAAACTGCACGGAGTATTCATCAAATTCATCTTTACGTGCTATTAAGCCAATTTTCTCCTCATCGTCAAGTACCAATGATTCACGGAGAACAGTACGTGAGTAAACTCCTTCCCAGTAATTCTTGTTATCATCTATCAAAAAGTGAGTGTGCTCGTTGTTCGTTGTGGTGTCTGGATTCTAGTTTGTGATCTTGTCCTGTTTAAGGCTTTATTCCCTGCAGCTGAGTCATACTTGATCTTAATACGGCATGGAGAATCGATGTGGAATGAAAAGAACCTCTTCACTGGTTGTGTAGATGTGCCACTCACCAGTAAAGGAGTAGAAGAAGCTATTGAAGCTGGTAAGAGAATTAGACACTTACCCATTGATGTCGTCTACATCTCTGCATTGATTCGTTCTCAGATGACGGCCATGCTTGCTCTAACAGAGCACCACTGCAAGAAGGTATTTCTGCATTTTGCTCTTCGAAACAGCTTCTCTTTTTGAAGCATGGTGCTGCTAACTAGTGCAATTCTTTGAAATGACTTAGGGTAGCACTAAAAATATTTGTGAATTCTCTCTTTAGTTTGAATAACTTCATGTACGGGTGGAACAATTACAGCTGCCCTCATGCTGTCTGCTCTTATGCTTTGTCAAGTCCCATTAGGATCTGCCATACATATGCCAAAACTAGTCCATTTCTTGGTGAGCCATTCTGCAGAAAGTTCCCCTTATCAATTGTTAAATTGGGTTCCTAATTATTTCCAATTATTTGCCCTGGTTTATGTTAATATTCCTGATTCAGAAATCATTATTCATCTGGACAGCTTGAATTTTTTCTTGAATGAAAAATCAATTATAAGTATAGACGCAACTTGAATTAGCAATGAGAAATAAGAGCATCCTAAGTTTCATAAACAAATAAGGCTTTCTGTTTATTGTGTTGCTAGAATTGTTCTTCCTATTTCTTGGTTATCTGTGGCTTATAAAGTTACCTTTTTCTATGTTTTTTCCTCATGTTGTAAGAAATGGATGTCGGTCAAACATAATTTATCATCCAAACAAACAATTCAGTAAATACAAAAATGCATCCTTATTGCAAATTTACATTAAATCTTTCCATGAGATTCAAGAAATGAGGTTCCTGCTTGTCTTGTAAATTGTCTTAAGATCACTGGAAGTTGTTATTCAAAAGATTGTATGCTCTTTTGTTCGTATGTCAGCAATATAATGTGCAGAAGATATGTTATCCCAGAAAAAGCCATTGTATATAAGCACTTATCCTTCTTGAATTTTCAGGTGCCCATTATTGTACACAATGAGACTGAACAAGCCAAAGTATGGAGTCAAATTTATAGTGAAGGCACTGAGATGCAATCTGTTCCTGTTATTAAGGCATGGCAACTGAATGAAAGAATGTACTTTTAACAACTCTCGTCTTGTTCTATTCCATTATGATGTCATCCCAGATTCAGAAGGATGTTATTTTGCAGGTACGGGGAACTTCAAGGGTTTAATAAACTGGAAACAGCTGAAAGATGCGGGAAAGAGCAAGTCTATAAATGGCGTCGAAGCTATGATGCTCGGCCACCCAACGGTGAGAGCTTGGAAATGTGCTTGCGAAGAGCTGTTACCTATTTCAAAGAGCAAGTAAGCTGCTGTGAATAAAAAGTTTAGTGCATATAGAGGAGACCAGTTTCTATTGATGCAGGGCTTGATATCTTCACCTCTCATTACTGAGCATTTACTTGCAGATTGAACCCCAACTTGCCAGTGGAAAGAATGTAATGGTAGTAGCTCATGCAAATTCATTGAGATCCATCTTAATGTATCTTGATAAATTAACTGCTGAGGAGGTAATGAGTATTGTCATTTTCCTGTTAGTATCACACATTTTCAGTGAATGTATGTTAGTTGGGTATGAATCGGTCCTTGGTAACAGGTCATCCACTTAGAACTCTCAACCGGAGTGCCAATGCTTTACATATATAAAGAAAATCATTTCATCAGGAGAGGAAGTCCGTTGGGATCTACAGAGGCTGGAGTTTATGCTTATACAGAGGTAAAAACAATTCCCCACTTAATTAATGTATGTCATTCTATAGGCAATAGTTTGGTAGATAGCACTTGTTTTTTTATGTATCCTAAAGTACTTCAGATGTCAAACTAAAAATACAAATACTTTGATAGTAAGTCAAGTTTAAGATGATGTTATGTTTTAGCCTATTGAGATGCCGCTTTTATGATGCCATGAGTACATTAGCTTTATAAACAGTTCAAATAGAAGATCAAGATGATCTAAATAGATCGTAACACTGAATTAGATAATTAAAATAGTCTCTTGTGGTCCGTTCCTTTCCCAAACCCTCCCATAGAAGGAGCTTTAGTGCACTGATTGTCCTTTTAATATGAGAATTGAATTATAATAGGAGGTTGTCAAGCAAAGAAAGTAATTTAACAATCAATGTTTTCGATAGTTATTAGGAGTGGCAAGCGAGCTGTCGATCGAATTTGAGCCAATCGAAAATGGGTTAAATAAAAATGCATAAAATATTTGACTCCACCCATATTTTCAAACAAATATAAATGAGTTAACCGAGGGATAATTTAGATAAATATTAATACCCATTTTATAGGTTACTATTTCATTTGCCAAAATCCTCCTCCGAGTTACAAGGCCTCGGATTGTAGTAGTAATTGCAGTAAAGGTAGTGAGATTAGTGTCCTAATTGTAGTACTTTCGTCCATCACAATTTATAGGTAAGAGAAGATTGTATCAAATGAGGACCAGAGAACCAACGAGGCATGATTTTCTCAATGAAAAACTGACTTAACTAAGAACAACAAAAATATTAGAACAAAGAGCTCGTTAGCCTACTTGAAAATTAGATGGAACAGGTAGGACCAGCTGAGCTTTTTCTACATCACCAGCTGACCTTTCAGTGAAGAGACCTCTTTTACCCAGTTTACTCCTATTAAATATTTAAAGTACCCATATTTAAAATGGAGAATATGAGTTGACTCATATTTGATCCATTTTGCAAATATAGCGTACCAACCCATTTAAAATGGGTAAAGATGAATGTGTAAACCATATACATTACCCACTTTGCCTGCCTTAATAATTATCAAGCCAATTTTTGCCAAGGCTCTAAGCTCAAAGTCCAACTAAAGCGTGGATTTAGTGAACAAAGATTCAATGAAGGAAAAATGGTAATTCAAGAAAGGTAACTAAAAACACAAAAACAATTGCATGAAGAACAGATCTGAAATATAACAATTAACTGAATAGATGAAGTAAAAAGCTTGCGAATCAAGTTCAAAATCTGTTTTCAGTTTTAAATTTCTGATCAAGATATAAAAATGTAACTTTAATTTTTTATTTTGGATTCGTGACTAATATTTAATGGCTAAAATATTCATTCTTAACATTGTCTGACCAATTAATAAATCACTTTGCCTGCTATATTCACTGTGCCCTACTATAAAGGGATCCTGAGAGCCGCCTAAGCGACTTCAGTTTGCCTATGCTGCACCTAACTTCAGCATACAAGCATACCTCAAGTGAGATTTAGCACCACTATTAGCGCTGCTTTTCTCCCCTTTTTCATGGTGGTAATGGACGGTCTAATACTAGGGCGTTACAAAATGTGACTTCTGTGCATTAAATGAAGCAGTTGGTTAAGTGAAATGGCCTTCAATATACTTGTTCTACACTTATCAGAAGATTTATATTTGAGTTGTTCCACTTGGAACATTATAGCAAATGATGAAAGCTTTTAAGAAAGTGACAAACATAAACGTCATAGTTAAAACATCGCTGCAGCTGATGTGATAGGTAGCGATGTATTGCCTTAACATTTATATCTTACCCAAATTGTGCCCAAGTCTACAAATTTATAGTATAATCATCTTCTGAAATGGAACATCTTAATAATATTTTGAAACAAAGATTCTGGATAAGAATTAACAGATATCTGAATTGCAGATATATAATATCTCCTAGATTATCATTTTGCAGTGCTGGTGTTGGTTCGGGATAGGTTAATGTGGGTGAAGAAGCTATGCAGGTGCGGTGCAGTGCAGGTTAAGATAAAAATAGCACCGCACCCACACCGTTGCCATCCCTAAAAATAATTATTAGTGAAAAACAATCAAATTGGTAATATGTATAGGTAAATTCCAACTATCGTACATGGCTAAATATGCTGTCAAAGATATAGTGGCCATTCGCTCTTGGCATTGAGGAGAAAGGTCAATGATAAAGCACTGGTTTGCCATCTAACATGAAACAAGTGCAAATAACTTTTAACAGAAATGTTGGACTATAAATTATTTTATGGAAGATCAGGTGGAATCTTTCTTTTAAAAAAAAACTCAGATTAATTATCTTGTAGAAAATATCTAACAGAACTTTGGCCCAATGAAATATGTGAAGTAGACATTCAAAATCCAAGATGATCAGCAAGATCGCATGAATCGTCCCAAGGATGCTCCAAATGAACTGTTTTGGCTTACTGTAGGCCCCCCGTTTAGCATTCCAAGTTATGGACTTGCTTTGAGGACCCCGAGTGTGCACACCAAACTCCCGAGTTATTCCATTGGTTTCGTATTCATAAGTCATGCTGCATAAGCCATAATGACCACTTAGTTATGCATGCCCAACGATAATCCATTAGCGGCAGCCAAGTTCCTCTAATGTTAGATTTCAGTGTTGTAAAATAAAGTTGTAAAAGTGCTTAAAAATCTGAGATTTTTTTGCTGACAATCATCTTGATTATCGTTCATGGAATCATCAATGTTTTTCACTTTTGTGGTAGATGCACGTCTGGTACGCTGCATGAAACCTTGTAGAGCTGTTGAAGTTTATGTCGTCTATTATTGGTTTCTGCAGAGTTTGGCCCTGTACAAGCAAAATCTGTTAGATGAAGTGCTAGATGAAGTGTCTTTATAGCTTTTGTTCCCAAAAAGAAAAAGGCTATCATTCAAACTTAAATATCTTCATGTTGCTGGAAGTTCATTGAGGTATTTTGAGTCATCAAAATCATGAGAAACACCACAGTGAAGATCGAAGACAGTTTTTGTAGATACATGCTGTAACAGTCAAGTTATGGCGTTTCTCCATGCAAATTGAACCCCTTTTCAAATGAGTGCGCCAATGGAGATCTAGCAACACAATATGATTAGGACTTCTTGCGGAACAGGGGATATCGGATCTAAAGCTGATTTCTACTTCCTGTTTTCCGCTATTGTGATTTGAGGAACTATGTGAATTCATTTTCTTATGTTCCTTTAGCCAAGGTTTCTCCCATTCACATTAGATATTTGTTTTCTTTGGAGGGTTTAAGTTACATATTAGGTTGAGAGTACCAGAAAAAAAATTTCTGGCAACAACAACGGCTTTCAAAATTTCCTTTTCTTGGTTCTGAAAGATCATTTCTCTATGTTTATTAGTGATCTTTTTTTTTTCTTTCTGTTTTGTCATGGATGTTGGTTTGGTTGTCTTCTGATTAGCTTTTATACCTTTTGTCTTTAGGACAAGCTTAGCTTGTCTAATCTCAAATTCCATACCAACATATAGGGCCATGCACCATGTTTGATGGTCCAAGAATGTGGCTATTCTTTCTTTTCTTTTGACAGTGGTGTCTGGGCCAGTTTTGGCGCACATCCACTGATGCTAGGATAGATAAATGTGGCTATGTTGTACAATCCAAATTCTCAATCATAGCAGCGACATTTGGAGGCAGATATATGTAAAAAGTTATTACTGCAATTTCAACAATATTAAATTTTGAACCTCTATTGTTGTCTGTTCATATTGGTAGTCATACTATTGCTCCTGTGGTTTCCTGTCATACTATTACTCCTATTGTTTCTTGTCTTTTGATTTCTTTTACTGTTTGTTCTTGATTCCTTGTACCTTGATTGCCATATTGTTTTGTTTTAGTTTTTGCTCAGTGACTATATATTGTTTTGTTATGATTTAATGGTTCTTATATTTTTCATTACTTCTTTTTTTGGATTGTTTTGCCTCGAGCTGAGGATCTATTGGAAATAACCTTCCTACCTCTAAGGAACATATGAAGTTTGCTACACTATCTTTTCAGATCCCATTTTATAAGACTAGACTTAATTTATTATTATTATTGTTGTATTAAATTTTAAACCTATGATTAAGAACTTAGAATCTATCAAATCAATTACGAGTCTGTGTATGGAGCTTGATGCTTGTGGAGACTATGCTTATGTCTATTGTTATGATGTGATGATGAAGTTCCTAAGTCCCTACTCCCATAGCTTGATGCATATGGTCCCGCCCCTTAGAACTTGCTTGTCGATGAATATGTGATGGCAAGTCCCATGTTCCTTATCCCCATAGCTTGAGTCCTGACTTTCTGTCTCTTAGATTTATTTGTTGAAATTTTGTGACAATGAGTCACATATCTTGAGTCAGGATATGGGTATGGGTAGGGTAGCAATAGAAATAGAATTTGGATTATGTGGGATACCAACTACATTGATTTGTAGAGTGTATGTCCAAGTTGAGTTTTAGTCAATCTATTTTTGTTTCAAGTAGAGTGATTACAAACAACATTATCAAGTAGACATGAAGAAAGCTTATGACTTTTTCTAGAATAGCTACTAAAAACTATAAATGGGCTAAAAAAGGTCTGTTATTCCTTGTCCCTCGACCTTTTTGTTTTCATCATGAAATACTTTAGTAGACAATGAGAAACCAAGGTAATTTTTATTTTTTATCATTGAAAATACATACTGAATTTGTTATTACTTTTTAGTAGAGATGACATGATACCTGGTTTGGTAGTAAACAATGAGAAAAGCTTTATCTATTTTGAAGGCGGCTGAATAGAAATAAGTTTAGGATTCATCAAAGCTATCCTATACCTTAGCATTAAAGTAGACTGGAGAAGGTTAGTGTGTAACAATTATGGTGCCCAAAATCAAAATTTATATTGTTCCTAGCTACTTACAAGAGACTACTGGCCATAGACAGATTACTCAGATGGGAGACTAGTTATCTAGTGTATATGTAATATATCAATATTGTAGAATCATATATCAATATCATATAAACATATGTGTGTATATATAATGTATAAATAATTATAGTGCATGTGTAATATATTGATATTTATTTGATTGTCATCTTTTTCAATTTATAAAAAAATAAATGAAAAATAATAAATTGATATGAATATTCAAATATGATCCTTTCCTCCAAATTCGATCATTTTTCCACGTTAAATAGGACTCATATATCCAAATTAGGTTATTTTGAATAATTTTTCAAAGTTGAATAGAAGAATGGTAAATAAATATTATGCACTATCACCTAGTACTGTTTATAATCTCTCGTAACAGAAGATTTCTCACTTTCAATGAAAAATTTTACATGTTTGAAATGTGATGTCACATTTCGGGAGGGTACCTTTGGTGTAGCCGGCACTTGAAGAACCATTATTGGTTCCCGAAGAGAACCACCTAATCTCATTGTCACATCAACTCGACAACGAGATAAAATACTCAAATAAAAGGACATAAACCATAATTTCCAATGAATATGTTTGGAAACAATCAATACTCAACAAATCTTCTACTCAATGTCTATGAAACCTCTAACCAACAATCTAAATGGTACCAGAACAGACCATTGATACCTCAAATCAAAGAAAGAAAGTACCAAGTCAAAATAGAAAATAAAAGGGCTCCTCTAGAAAGCAAGATGGGCTCACCAACTCTGACATGCACTGATCTAGACCTCAACGATGCACGAGATGAAGTCCTCTATCACCTGTATCTACATCATGAAACGATGCAGATCCAAATGGATGTCAGTATATGAAATATATTGGTATGCAAAATAGCTCAAGAAAGTAAGCTTGACTCACTCACCTCGGCTCAAACAACTCATGCTCAACCCAATATGTGCAAGTTTAAAGTAAATCATGTTTTTAAAATAGACTCAATAGAAATAAACTCAGTTTAAAATACCATGCTCAATCGGTGTTTGCTTAGGAGTTTCTTTTAATTGATGTCCAATCCCACAACCTTTTGTTTGGTGGTGTACAACGAAGGCGATATCGTTGTCACATCCGTCCTAAACTTGCCATGGTAAAGGACGATCAAATCTCTCATGGATCCATAGTGAATGTCCATTATCTGGGATAAGTCGTCAGAACATGTTGTACGACTATCCTACGCTGACAACATAGTTATGTGGGTTAGAGTAGATATTTACTCGCTCCCAGCTTGGTGCTTGGTACTCCTCCCAAGACTAAAACATGTTCAATTCATCAATCAACTCAATCCTCAATGCTCAGTCAATCAACTCAAATTTCAACCTCATTAGGTTATCTCATCTCAATTTCTCATCAACTCGGTCAATCAATCAGACTCAACTCAGACTCAAACGGTAATTTAGACTCACTCAATTAGACTCATCATGTAATGCAAGCAAGATATTATAGGTGATTAAATTCAACATGCTTCTCATGCTCGACCATGCTCAAGTTACTCAACTCATACAATCAAAATCAAACTCAAACCTCAACTCAATCCATGCATAGGTTCTATAGGATCATTCAATTTAGGTTCATGACACCAAGTATAAAATATTTATATTCATCTCACATTAGTAGTCATGCAACATGATAATTATCTTATATATTATCATAAGAACTCATAATAACTGCTAAAACTCGATAATTGGATGATAGAAATTTTAAAACTCAACTCTTGTTCTAAATTTCGACTCAAATAAGTGAAAAGGGCATGTGAACGAACGTATTTCCACACTTTAGTAAGCCTTACATACCTAGAAATAGAAGAAACAATCAATCTCCAGTTGATCCTTGTATTTGAACTAGAAACCCTCACTCTTCTCCCTCCTCTGGTGCTTTCAAGAATCCCTAAGTGTGAAGAATGGTGAAAGTACACTTAGAATTCTGTTTTAGGACTTTATTTAAGTTTGAAATGACTAAGGATTGGGTTAAAAAGGGATAGGGATAGACAAAAATACTCTTCTTAAAAATTGCTGAAAAGTTCTACGAGACGACGTCTATGGGTCGTAGAACCTTTTACGGCCGTAGATGACCTCTCGTAGAAAAAGAGTCCAAAAGTTTGAGTTATTGGAATTCATCATAAGATCTACAAAACCTCTTCTAAGGGTCGTAAATGTTTCTACAGGCCGTCTGATAACTCGTAACTCAAAATACTGAAAAATTGCTTTGTGGACCACCAACTCACGAAACCTATTTTACAGGCCGTGGAATATTCTACGGCCCGTATATTATCTCATACACGGGCCTCAAACTTAGAAAATTTCATCAAATCACCTGGAATCTACGAAGCCTCATCTATGGGCTATAAATCTCTCTACAGACCGTAGATGGTCCTCGTGGTTTCTCTTCTAGTAATTTTTCTCAGTTATTTTCTCAGTTTTCTTTGTGCATCTACTCAGACTAGATGAAAAGAATTAGGGGATGTTACGTGTGATACTTGTCTGATCTAATACTATATGTAGAAGTTAAAAATAGATTGGCAATAGATGATTGTACATAATTAATATGTTGATAGGAGTTGTACATGTTAATTGAGGAGTTAGTCTGTTAGCTATTTATATGTATGTACACGACTGTTAAGAGTAAGAAGTATTATTGGTCAAAGACATGAAAATACCTCAGTTTCTCAACTGCTCTCTTCTCCATGAATTCTTTTTTGATTACACGAAAAGATGAAAAACAGAAATTCATAAGACTTCTTAGAAAAAAACGATCCTAATCTATATTAACCACTAATTAAATCAATAAATATAGATTTAATTATATTACTTTAATTTTTTAAATTAAATTGAATATAAATACTCCCCTCGAGCTTTGCACTTCGGATTCGTTTGGACATGCAATATGATATTATGTTTGAATTTAAATTAATTTGAAGTAAAAGTTTTGTTTCGTCATGTAATCAAATTTTTTGAGTTACATTTTCTCATATTCCCCGTCCCCCACCAAGTTATGAAAACTATCAAAAAATTTGAATTCTTATTCAATCTTATCAAATGATCAAATCATAGTTCATGACAAAATATTGATCCTAAGGCGCTATCTCTATATGTACTTTTTATTAATACTAGTTTAGCGAACGTGCTTTGCACGTGTGCATTGCGTCAACCGATATAAAACGAATGAAGAAAAACATGTCTAAGAAAATATTAACCTTACATTAAATGCAATATTTGTTATATAAGGACAATCAATTTTATTATATTGATGCAATGATTAAATTTCAATATTTTTTAAATGTATAAATATGATGAATTTAGCTATAATCTATTTATAATTATTGATATTTGATTGTATAAAGGTACAAATATATTAGGTAAAATACCACAAAATGAAGTCAACCACTAATTAATATATTAATATATTGCTCTTCAAACATCCTCCTATTGTAATAATAAATAAATTTAGGCCGATCAAAGTAAATCCCAAATATAAGAGGAAGCACATGATCGTTACATATAATTCACAATCTTAGTTAGAGTTGTGTTTCATTTAGTGTCCCTTACAATTCAATTCTTAAATCACACCACTTACTTCCAACTTCCAAATATCCCTATATATGAAGAAAAAAAGTTATCAACCAACACATATATAATTAAGGAAAAATTTGATATTGACCCTAATCAGATGCATGTATTAACCCTAATCATACGTATATGATATATACAACGAAAGGTGTGGGATGGAAGGATTGGAGTGCGGAGATCGATTAATTTGAATCTTATGATTACACCGTGAGAACATATATTTTGTAAGTCTAGAAATCTACTTGCATTGTAGCTTTAGATGTCTTTTCTATGTTATGAATAACATTCAATAATATATATTTATAATTGTATTGTTTTAATTTTAAAAAGAAGAAAGAGAAGAAGTTGAAAACTATAAAAAAAAAATTAGCCATTAAAAGAAAATAAGGTAAATTTTAAACTCTCATATATTATATTTCATGTATAGTTCAAACAAGGAATGATCGATAAGTAAATTTTTGGATGACTTTTTTTTAAAAAGAAAAAAAAAGAAGGAACATGCTACTATACAACACATCTATGGGAAGAAGAATATTTTGATCAAAATCTTAGCAAATAGTTTTTTTTTTAAAATGAAGCAAAACTTATTTGTGATATCAATTTCATTATCGAAGAATAACACAATGAACAATCTCCTTATGGTTCTGCAGCTTTCCTTCAAGACATTGTACAAATTTAGTTTGGATCCTATGACATCATAAAAGAATATCAAATGAATATCGATTCACCATTGAGAACATTAACCCCAAAAAAGAAGAATATTATGAAGAGAAACTTAAGGATATTAGACGAAAATTGAGAATGTACATACAAAAAAGTAATTCAATAATAAAAAGTTAATAAAAAACCTCTTCTTATAGAGAAAGAACAATAACTGAATCAACGAGAATCACTATATATACATAATGGTGCGATATAGTATCGCCTTGGAATCGAATACCTATTAAAAAGGAGTAACAGTAGCCGAAAGCATCACTAGCTTACGCTCTAACCCCAGTAGTCGAAAGTATCGCCTTGAAATCGAATGCCTGTAAAAAAAAAGAGTAAAATATATGGCAACCAAAAAGTAAATGACATTATATAACTATCATCGGCAGGATACTAATCTTCAATAAAACAATCACAACATAAGAATTACTACATAAATTCACAAATTGTATGGTAAATAATCTTATCAATGGAAGAAACATATGCTATACTAAATAAACTACACATCTCGGTCGAAAGTTTCATGACAAATTATAGTCCTAATCTAATATTTAAGAAAGTGAGTGTGTAATATAATCAAACCTGATAATCAAATTAAAGTTCGGGAGAAAGAGTAAAATAAGAAAATGGAAGCTGAATTGTTGATTGTTGAAGAATCAAAAGTTGAAATTGAAGTGTTTTTATAGTAGCAGAGAAATCAAAAATCAAAAAGGAAATAAAATAATATTTTATTATATTTAGGATAAAATATTTCCTCATATAATTATGATTTATGCTGAAATAAGAAGAGCTTTTATTGAAATATGGAAAACTATTTTCAAACAATTAATAAGTTCTCCCTTCAAAAAAAAAATAAAAAGCTTTTTTTTTTTTAAAAAAATTATGTTCTCCCCTTAAAAAAACTTTTCTAAATTATTATTTGAAAAAAAAAAAATCTATCTGTAGTTTTCCCCTTTTAAAAAAATGAAACTTTTTCCAAACTAAAGACCATTAAAAAGTTTTTCTTTTTTCATAAAAATAAGAATGTTTCCCTTTTCCCCTTAAAATAGGGAAACAAATTTTTTTAACCAAAGGTGGTTTCACCACTTTCACGTTTTTCCTTAAAAAAAACAAAGAAATTTTTCTTTTAATTATTTTTTCAAAGTTTCCATTAATACTTTTTCCCCATTACATTAAAAAAAACTTTTTTGTAATTATTATCTGAAAGTTTTTTGGAGCTATTTTAATTCAAAAATGATTCTTTGGGTAGGAATTTTACTATATAAGAAAAAAATTCATTTAATTTATTATATTTAATATTATTAAAATAGTTAAAAATATATAGTTAAAAAAATATAGTGAAAAGACGATTGTCTAAAAATGAGTTTTTTAATGAAGGGCAAAAAATTCAAACAACATTATTAAGGACCTTCACACTTTTAATATAGTATAGATATAATTGTTTGTGACTACTAATTTTCAAATACAAATAATTTTTATAAATATCCACAAATCAACAATAGCGATGGTAGACATTGAAATTTTGTAGAACTGTACAAGATAAGTCATATTTCAATTAAAATTTATTGGAGGTTACTCTATCATAAATACTAATTCATCCTTATATAAAGGTTATTATATATAGTACCTTGAAAAGGCAGCTCAAAAATTTCACTAATTCATAAAATATTTATAAAGAGATTAAAATATGTCAGACTATTCTTGATATGATAATCAAATACTTCAAGAAGAAGATCTACACAAATCCTTTCGTGGAGATCAAGCTCAAATCATCCTAGCTAGTTTAAAAAATAAATCAATAAATACATATATCCTTGAACCATGGAGAAATATAATGGGAGAAGAATCAAGGAAAAAATAAATTTGTACCTATATTATTTATCAATAAGATTATGTTTCTTCATATTTTATTTGTGATTGCAATTTATCTTTTATCACTTTAAATTTTTTACAAACAAATTGACACGCCCAGTGAGACCAAAACTACTCATCTTTCCTCTCATAAATCAAATATGAAGTCATAAAGTAGCAAAGGCGAAAAAAATGAGTATTTCAAACCTAGTCATTGAGTTTCAAATCAAGTCTACACCCCCGATAAGTGTTGAAGAAGGGGGCATTAGCAAACATTGAAATTTCATAGGACTCTATAAGATGAGTCTATTTCAATTAGGGTTTCTTGAAGGTTACTTTACCTTAAACCCAAATTCATGTCATATAAAGAGTATAATATATATCCTTTGAAAAGGCATCTCGAAAATTTCACAAATTGATAGAATATTTGAGATCAAAATATGTCGTGGTTTGAGAAATACGTCAATAATGACCCTCGAATCACAGAGAAATCTAAGAAAAGAAGAATCAAGAGAGGAACAGATTTGTACCCATATTGTTTATCAATATTTCATGCTGAGCATAGTCTTTTTCACAAAATCTAAAATATTGAATCCTTTTTTTTTTTTTTTACGAAATTTAAATTTTTAAATGAAGTTTTGCATTTTTCTAAAAGAAAAATTGAAAACGTGATTTGGAATCCTAAATTATTTTTTTAGAATTTGAAATTTAAAACCTCGTTTCTCAAATAGCATATTCAAAAACTTATTTGAAATAATGATTTATAATCAGGGTGTCTTGAAAAACGTAAATACAAGTGTTCCATGACTGATCAGCTAGTGCTATAAATTATTGGTGTTGAATCATAACTTTATATCACATGTCAAATACAAGATTAAACTAAATATGTTTGTTAATGAAAAGGAAAAAAATTAGGTGGGCAGATGTGGACAATCACTCACCATGAGGCGACCATTTGCCTCAAAAATCTCCGAAAGATTTGGCGTCAAACTCTCATCCCATATTATTATTTGAAAAAAAAAAAAGAGAATGAAACCCTAAAAGTTTTTTTTTTTTTTAAAAAGCGTTTTAATTATATTTTGGTAACAATAAAAATAATTATAGAAACAACAAAAAAAACGAAAAAACTTAAAGCCTAGGAAATACAAGGTCAAACACAAAGCACATAACAAAAAGAACACAGAAATTTAGGTAGACAACAAGAAAGGAATCAAGAAAGGTTATCTTCGATACATTTTTTACCTTTGGTGTTTCATGCATCAATAGATTATTATTTTAATTAATTAATCAATAGGAAAAAAATTTAGATTTGACCCCAGATTTGGAATTGTGGATTTAATTAGATCCTAATCCTAATTAAATCCAACGTTACTTAATTTGAATGTCGTCCCCAACAAGATGTCACATGATTAACGCGGAAGCCGCCGCCGTCAACACCACCGCCACCGGCTGTATTACCACCACAGACACCAAGAAGGTACAATTAATTTATTTTAAGAAATTTTTGTTTTTTTATTTTTTTTTAATCTGTGGGTAAAATAAAGTTTGGAATTTTTTTTTAATGATGTTGAAACAAAGGCTGGTATACCAAAGCTTTTTAATTCCAAAAGCATTACAGGAAGTTTTGAAGAGGATCTAACACAATCAGGAAAAAATGATCAAGGTTGGATTTAACAATTTTTATCTTTTTTTTTTTTGTGTGTGTATATATATATATATATATATATATACTTTTTATATTATAATGAATTTTTGTTTTATTTTCTTTTTGGAGCAGAAGTGGATTGGAAGATTATATCAAGGAAAAAAGTTTTTTTTGAAACGTCTCCTTCAGTGAAGAGAAGTTTTAGAGGTAGGAATTATCATCACCAACATAATGTTTTCAATATTATTAAATTAAATGCATGAGTTTTAATCCCTATATTATATGAACTTTTCATGTGCATGATGAAATTGTATTATTTTAAAGTTATCAATTGTACGTATGTTCATGTTAAAGTAAATTATCTAGTTAAGTTTTATACTTGTGCTTTTGATGAGTCATGTATATTGATATAAAAATTGAATCAGTATGATTCTACAAGTCCTTTTTTAAATCTTATGTGAGGTATAAAAAAAATTTAATAATATCTTAGAAAGTTGTTACATTTGAATTTTGTATCTATTATTCCGGTAATACTCGCATGATAACTATTTTGTACGCAAATTCGATTAGAGATAAATGATCATCCCAATTATCTTTGAAGTCGAGGACACAAATCCTCAACATGTCCTTCAATGTCTGAATGATACGCTCTATTTGACCATCTGTCCAGGGCATGTTTGATCAAAGTTATTCATATCAAGCTATAGATAAAGGTGAATTTAATCTTACACACCATTTTAATTCAAACTTATACAACACGAAGATCATAATAAATATTTATCATACAAATAGAGATGAATCTAGAATTTAAGCTTTATGATTTAATCCGTAAGGTTATCAACATTAAACTCATCATGTTACTTAAAAATTTAAAATTCTGGACACAAATTTATTATTTGTTGTATTTGTAGGAGGTTTTTTTATCTATAAAATTTATATTCTCTGTTAAAAGTATTGAATTCAAATGAATTGCGATATTGCATTCTCCTTTGTTCATTAGGTGTTTACGCTAATAGATGCACTTTAATTTTAGCAATTTGTTGAGAGAAAATATATACTTATCACTTAATTATGGTTAAATAATAAGTAAAACATATGTATATGATACTCATGATTTAATATATGAATGACAATTGGGCGGGTTGAGTTAAATTTGAGTGGGTTATAATGGGTCAAGATTCAATCCAACACAAATTTGCTTGGGTCAAAATGGTGACCAGGGTCAAAACAGGTTAACAGGTTATAGAGCGGGTCAAGACCCACT
>DF359490.1:51345-63726 GCA_000787875.1 Solanum virginianum
TCAAGACCCACTCCGATCCAATTGTTACTAAGTTTTATTTATTTTATTTATTCTTTTTCAATATTTTAGTACTTAATTAAATTACATTTTAAATGGGTTGGATTGAGATGAATTAAACTAATAAATAGGCAGATTATTAACACATCCAAACTTCAACGAAGTAGACAAATTGGGCTTAATTTTTTCACTTCTTATTTAATAATGTAAATACCGCTTGCATATAATGTCTGTTAGCCACGTCCCCGTCAAGCCAAAAGACTTAGGTATCTTCTCCATAATCTACTTATTAGCTTCTTCTGTAGCGTATATTGGTAGCTCACCTAACACAAGACTAAAATGTGGCTTAATTATTTGCGAATGCTATTTCTTTTCATTATACATTTGTAAAATTAAAATAACGTGGAAGAATACATTTTCCATTGAAAAGGTCATTTATAAAATTGGGATAATTACTCTCTAAATACCTCGGCCAACTAGTTTATAAAAAATATATAAAATTATAGATTATGTATATTTATATTGAATATACATATGTTATACATAATCAATATATTGATAAATAAGTTTGAACGAACTGTACATATTGAATATTGATACGTTTCCTTATAAAATACGTACCTTTTAATTTCAAAGTGAAGATTGGAAGAAAATCCAAAACACAACCACCATGTTACTAATTTCTTATCTACTCTCAGCAAGGCATAATAGTGCAAGGATTGAAGGCCTAAATCTTTCCAATTTTGATCAGTCGATGCAACCTGCTACTATCATTAAAAATATTAGGTATGAATTTTCTTGATGTAAAAGTTATATATATATATATATATGTGACTGGAAAATATTAGGGTTTTTGCCGGGACATGGAATGTAGGAGGAAAAGCTCCTAATCATGGACTTAATCTTGAAGATTTCTTGCAAGTGGAAGGTTCTGCAGACATATATGTTTTGGGGTATGATAAATTCAACATATATTACTCCCTCCTTTTGTTTCAGTTTGTTTGTCTTATTTTTCACCTTTTCATTTCAATTTTTCATACATGCATGAAATATTTGTCGCCACAAGATTAAAATATATTTCGATACATTCTGCATATATAACTTTAGTCTTAAATCACAAGATTCAAAAGTGATCTTTTTAAACTTTGCTAAACTCCATATGTCAAAGTCAACAAATAAATTGAAATGGAGGGGAGTATTCATTTTTGTCTTACAAGGTAAGATGTGACATGCATATATAAAATTAAAAGGGCAAGCACGGTGCACTAGAGCTTCTGCTATGCGCAAGGTTCGGAGAAGGACCCGACTACAAGGGTCTGTCGTACGCAGTCTTACCTTGCATTTCCATCAGAGGCTATTTTCAAGACTTGAACCCGTGACCTTCTGTTTTCTAATTTTTTTTTCAGGTTTCAAGAAATAGTACCCTTAAATGCGGGAAATGTATTAGTGAGTGAAGATAGTGAACCAGCAGCAAGATGGTTAGCCCTTATAAGCCATGCACTTAACAAATCATCATATGATCCTGATGATGAATCAAGCAATCCAAAATCCAACAGCTTATTCAATAAACACTCTCTTAAAGCTGTTAAAAAGAGTTTAAAGGCTAATAGCAACCTTCTCAAGACATGTAATTGTCCTTCAACAACAAGGCGTTTGAGAAAACTTAGTGATCCTTCTTCTTCTCTCTTGACACATTTTCGCGAAGACGATTTACAGTCAATTGCTCAGAAATTTCCCTCTACTAATTATGGTTTGAGTTATCATCTTATATCAAGCAAGCAAATGGTGGGGATTTTCCTTTCAGTTTGGGCAAGAAAAGAGTTAGCACAACATATTGGACATCTTAGAATATCTTCTCTTGGCAGAGGTATCATGGGTTGTTTTGGAAATAAGGTTTGTGAAAACATAATATTTGACTATTTTTTCTTCTTTTAATTTGAATATGGTGTAGGTATAGTAGACTAGAATATTCAAAAAGATAGAAAAATGCTTCCGTGTTACCAACGTTGCTTCTTAAGAAGCACATTTGTTGGGGCAAAGAGTTTTCGTGAATTCAGTAACTTTTATACCTACTTTATATCAATATCGGAATTAGAAATTTTGAAAAATAAAATAAAATTATGCTAAGAGATTTCAACAACTTTTTATATATAGCATAATTTTTTATGTGTGCCTCCGCCTTTGTCTTATACATGAATTAAATAATACTTGATTGTAAATATAATTATTATTGTATGCTTATTACTTGAGGTTATTTTAGGAAGTCCATAAATTTTAAATCATGAATATCTAAGTTATTTGGACTTTTTATTTTCGGAGCTGAGCCCGTGTTTACAAGTTTGATCATAGTTCATGGAGAAATATGAGATAGATATATAATAATTTTTGTAGTGAAAAGCAAAAAATTGAAGAAAATAGAATACTCTGTTTAAAAAGATTTCTAGGTGAAACTTTTTCCTTTTTTCTGTTTCTAAATGATGAATACCTTGTTAGTTTGTAATTTTATATGCAGGGGTGTATAGCAATAAGCATGTCATTGTATCGTACGAGCTTTTGCTTTGTGTGTAGTCACTTAGCTTCTGGGGAGAAAGAAGGAGATGAGATAAGAAGAAATGCTGATGTTGCTGAGATTCTAAGAAGCATACAATTTCCAAGAATTTGTAGGAATCCAGATAGAGGAATTCCAGAAAAAATTACTGATCACCAGTAAGTTTTTTTGGTTTGTTTCAATCAATATACTTTTGTTTTTGTTATATAACTATGAGCTAGGAATTACTTGTTTGGTATGTTGTACTATTATCTTAAACTACCAACAACAATATGAAATAACTAATCCATGTATAACTCTTTTTTTTTCTAATCCAATCACCCAAGTCATGTCTACTTGTGGTGATGATCGACCCCTAACCTTTCCTCATGATAATGTTGGCCTGAAAAAGGATCAGCTGACATATCATGTAGTTAGATATGTTCTTGTTGCTCTATTTGTTTACAACACCTAGCTTTTAATATTTACCAAAGAATTGAACTATGATAGGAGCCATGTCGAGCAGAAGTTTGTGGGCACTATCGCTAGCTTTGACACTCACTCTTCCTTAATGATGTTCCCAACCTGAGTGTCATGTCCTAGAAATCTGGAAACAAGGCTTCATACCCTAGTGTCTCATGTCTGGCACCTTGCAACCAGTACAAGTAAGATTAGAGTTATAGTTAGAATGAGGTAGCTCCGGCAGTGGAAGGATATGTTGAAGAAGAGGTCCTTGATGTAGAGATCTTGTTCATATGGGGGATGACCTCTCCTTTCTATCTAAAAAGTTGGTAAGCACTAGAACATGTAAAGTTCCATTGGTTACATGGATACCAGCCAGATAGCATGACCTTTCCTATTTTGAGGGCTAATTTTCACTTGAGTGATCTCTTGTAAGGTGTTATTATTGCTAGTGTCTTGGAGGAGATAAATGTCCCATTCTTGATTGTTAAAAGAAGTGGTGTTTCAAGATTTGTTGATGGTGTTATGGAAGGAATAAACTAGGCTAGAAGGGGTTTAGTGGTAAGGTCTGCGTACATTTTACCCTCCCCAGACCACACTTGTGGAACTGCATTGGTTATGTTGTTGTTGTATATCTTCTTTGGTTGGATTTGTGAGTGAGAAATGAGCCTTTGTCCTTGTTGACTTCCTGTACAAAAGCTTGTTGGTAGAAACCTCTATCAAAAGTGAAGAAGCCAAACTTAGATATGAGGTTCATAAAAGGCTTTGTGAAGTTTATTTTCCTGAGGATACATGAGGAATCCCCAAGAGAGTTTATCATAGGTCTTTAACATGTCTAATTTTCATGACCACGCATTATTGTATAATTACTCTCTACATAATTATCTGGGAAAGTCAAATGACATCCAGGCATAATTATATACTCATTACTTTTAAATTTCAACAGTAAATAAATCTTGCAATGATATCTTGTATTTTATCCTATTTTAGTGCACTACCAAACACCTACAAGAAATAATTTATGTATTTAATTTATTCTTATATAATTAATCTCTACGTAATTAATCATTATTGTAATTCATATGTAATTTGTCTTCGAACCAAACACTCCCTTGACAAAAGTATTAGATTGAATCTCTTCAAATTTAAATTCTAAATCTAGCTCTGTACATCACGTTTATCAATGGTATAGACCTTAATAAATTTCAGGCGTGTGATATGGCTTGGGGACTTGAATTATCGAGTGTCTTTGAGTTATGAAGAAACAAGGCTTTTATTAGAGGATAATGACTGGGACTCTCTTCTGGAAAAGGATCAGGTTTGGTGTCTAATTTTTTTTTTTTAATTTTTAATTATTTGTGAGGTGCTTATGGGAAAAAGTAAAAAATAAAATCATATTTTTTTCTGTTTTAACATAAAGTCAACAAGACACCTAAGTACATCTTGAAAATAGAATTTGGCCCTACAGGATCTTAGGGTGTCAACCTGACTGAATTGATTAGGTCATGAAATCTAGGAGTAACATATTATATTATAATTATAATCCTGATTAGAAGCTACAAAGGAATTTACTAGCTAGTTGCTCTTAATATACATTTTCAATGTTCTATTATTAAAATAAGATATTATGGTTATCGATGAATGCATTTTGTTTGTGTCCTAAGATTGATATTTAATCGTATATTCAATTAACACTCGCAAGTAATAATTTTGGATAAACTAATTATGTAGCTCTTAATTGTGCTGAAGGATATGATTTAGTGGTTAATGAATTGAGTTAAGAATCATGAAATCTCAAAGATAAAAATATTGGATGATTTCTTTTTATCTGTCTTAATTTTAATAGACAGAACTATCTGATACTTCCAATTAGAAGATGTAAAATTTTGCATAAAATTAATCAAGATATGCAAAAGTTATTCCTCACATCATAATTATAAAAAATACTTCAACTAAACATAGGCTAAAATTAGTTTTGAAATATCCCCTTCTGAGTTCTGACATAGGAGAAAAAGATTGCCAATTTTGACCAAGGACAAAGAAAGTGAAAGGACAAACATCTACGAAGAAACATGGTCTTCCCATCGGCTGTTGAAATTCTTCGTCTTTATTATTATTATTATTTGAATTAAAAAAAAGAAAATATAAGAGACATTTGTAAGATTATTTTTTTTAATGTAACTACAAATTAATAAGGTTATATTGTACTATTTCTTCAAAAGGGAGGAAATTTTTCATTGTTAGTTTTAAAGTGGCGACAATACTATATGCATTCGTATTTAGCAACGCTAAAAAAAAGTTGATATATCTATGTTGGTGACAGTTGAATGTGGAGAGAGAAGCAGGAAGAGTGTTCAATGGATGGAATGAAGGGAAGATATATTTTGCTCCAACATACAAGTATTCTCATAATTCCGATTCATATGCCGGAGAGACAACAAAGTCTAAGAAGAAGCGACGAACACCTGCATGGTATTCGTCTTTTTTTTCTCTTTTCTTTTTTCTTCTTTTTAAAGTAAAAGTCCAAATATACCCCCCTAGTTTTACTTTAGGACCATCTATACCCTTATTAGAAAATTGTCTCGAATTTGACCTATCTTTTAATAAACATCCCACTCAAATTGGATGGGAAAGCTAGAAAGGGGTAGTGGGAATCGAATTCACACTTATTTTGTAACGATGCATTTTTAGCCTTGATGGTTCTTTCTCTTCCCTACCCTTAGCACATGTGTTAATTTTATGTGGTCTTATGATTTATTGTACTAATTTCAGGTGCGATAGAATATTATGGAGAGGAGAGGGCATTGAACAATTATCTTATATTCGAGGGGAATCAAGATTTTCAGATCATAGACCAGTTTGTTCTGTATTCGCGGTGGATGTGGAGGTGGACGCAGAGCTTGTGAAAAAGAATAACTCCAAATTTAGAAAGGGTTTTTCTTGCACTGCTAATAGAATGGATCAATATGAAGATTTTATACCACAAAGACACAGCTTTTATAATTATTGAAATACAAAACTCTAAACAACTTTAATTATCTTCTTGTGTAACTTGAGCTAGGAAAAAAATTGAGAACAACATCTCTACCCTCACAATAGGTAGTACACATCACCCTTCCTGGTCCTCGAGGGGGTATGTTGTATGTTGTAGCTTGACCGACAAAGATGGATTCCCCCTATTATCCATCAAGTTACACTATCTTTTGTTTGCCCCTAAATTTCAACCCAGGCCTAAAATGATCAATAAAGCATGATAACATCAAAGGGAAAAAAATGAGCAAAGAAAAAAATCAGACAATGACACTAGTAGTTTATTTATTAATATATATTAATAAACTGTGTCTAAAATAAAAAACGTGAGTAATATAGGAATACAATGAACTCTTGGCAAACGGGAAAACACACACGAATTATTCATCTTATCTATATCTAGCTTTATTCCGATGTATCTTCATATACCAAATCCCAAATAGAAAGTGGAGCTTGATGATGTTCATTTTCCTTTGGTATACCATTCAAGTTCATGTTGTCATAATGAAATTGTTCAAGCACACTATTGCCTCCCCAAAATCCTTCAGGATTTTCCTCAACTGATCCTCCATTTACATTTTGTGCAAGATGGTAGTTCTCAAAATTCCTTTTTATCTCCATGTCCATCCAAACATGTTTGCCAGTATGATCACCGCTCATTATTTCTTCATGTGGTATCGGTGATCCAATGGAGTTAGAAAAAGTGTTGATGAACAAATTAAGTGACCCGTCCTCTCCCTTGTTGTCAACATTTTGTTGTTCATTCATAGTTTGTTTTTCGCAATAAAAACAACTTGTCTCATTGTCCATTCTTAAATTCTTGTATGGAAATCCAACCCCTAACTCACTTTGCGTGCAATTTAAGTTTTGACATAACACATAATCCCTGTCTATGTCGCTCTCAAACACACCCTTCCTTTTCTCATTTCTCCCCAAAATTGGTACCAAAGCAAGATGTTCATCCTCTTTTATTCCCTCAACATTTTCTTGATCTTGATCTTCTTTCTCTTTTGATGTCGAAATATTGAGAGATTTTTCGGCCATCTTGACAAGGACTTCTTCTTGGTTAACCACTTTAGACCAAGTAGCGGTTTCTTTAGCTGTCATCTTGTTTTGTAAGCTCTTTGATTGTCTCACCAACCTCCTCATTTTGTCAAAATTAACAGACATATGTTTAATAATTCCAGCCAAAAGACTCACTTTCCATGCTTTTTTCAAGTCATGAGGCTTCTTGTATGGTGGTGGTCCTTGATCTTGTGAAAACCCTTGATCACCCCACCATAGTTCCTTCCCTGTAGGCCACCATGGTGGGGCTAACCCTTTATCCAAAGGGAACCTCCTTTGTGGTGGGATGCAATGTTGCATAAGGGATGAAAGTAGTGAACCCAAAGTAGTATCTTGCAAGTCATTTAGAAGATCCATGCATGACTGTGGATTCAACATATTTTCTTCAACTAGTTTAGGCAAGAATGTTGCGATAGCAGCAGGGGCATTTTTCTCAAATCGCACTTTCTCCTTCCACCACTCTCTTAAACTATCCGATGACCCTGTCACGGGCTTCCCTTTTTCGGGTACTATCCCATAGACAAAGCCTTGACCATTGCAAATCTCCATGATTTTGACCATGTACTTGAGGATGGAATCTTGAGCTCTAGACATCTTCTTGCGGCGGGATTGTTCTTGCTTAGCTTGTGATTCATCGTCGTTGTCAAGTGATAATTCTTCGCTAGAACTAGCACAAGTACTAGTACTTTCGATCATCATGTCCCTCTTCTTGCCCTTGAGTATTTGCATTCGCATCCTGTCCTTCCACATACGACGTTTGAGATCGTCGTAGTTGATTTCTTCGTCGTCAAATTCTTGATTCTCTTCGACTACTTCGTTGTTCATCGGGCTCAAAGGCTCGATAATATCTTCAAATTCCACCATTATGTGTGTGTATATATGTCTAATTAATTTTGAGAGTATCTTTCAATCTTAGATGATACAAGGAATTATATGAATCAAAGAAAATGTATTTATAAGTAGTCCTAGTGGGACTTACAAAATGTATTATATTGGTGAAATTTGGCGGTGTGAATTGGATAGCAATAAAATATACTCCCTCTGGTCTTTTTTTTTATATGTCATTTTTTTTAATTGCATTTACATTAAGAAAAATGTGATTTTACTATTTGCTCTTATTTAAGGAGTACAGTATACATTAATTACTTTTTTAATTCTTCTAGTTGGTCAAATATGTCTTTTCAAAATTTATTAATTATCAAGGGTAAAATGGAAAGAATAATGTCATGAATTGATTTTGTGAAATGACATATACTCATTCTAATCCTCAACTTTTGTGATTGCACTTGTATTAAGAAAAAAAAGTGAATTTACTATTTTATCCTTAATTAATGTACATTAATTGTTTTTTTAATTCTTTTAGTTGATCATATATACTTTTTAAAACTCATTAACTATCAAGGGTAAAATAAGAAGAATGATATCATTTGTGCATTGATTTTGTGAAATGACATATATTAAAACTTATCTGTTTATAATAAAAATGATATATAAAAGTGACTGAAGGAAGTATTCATAACGACGACGTAATATTGGAGGAGACAAAATGTGGCTCTTCCCAAGAGTGAAGAGTGATTTTGGAGGAAAATAAGGGAAGTGGGGACTGAGAGAAGAAACTGATAAAAATTTAGGAAATTGTTGCATTGATGTTATCCAAAAGGACAGCTAGCAATAACGCAAGGAATTGATAGACTTTATTTGTCATATGTGCATGCGTGGTTAATCCTCATTTATCACCTTTGCATGCGTGCATGTGAAAATCTACGCTTTTTATGCTTGCCAATGAATTCAATTCTTTTATTTTAGAAGCTAGAGATCATGATACGTTTGAGTGCATTAAGTATCAAATATTTATACGGTTATAAATAGTTATACGTTGAAAAGAAGTATTCAATAAATTAATTAATTAATTAAAAAGACGGAAATACTATTTTTAGTATAACCACAAAAACGACTTACATAATGCATGAAGTGTCTTTCAATTTAGCTACAACCCTTCCTCTTGTAACTGAGAAAAAAGAAAAAAGGTCGATCAGTAAACAATTATGCTATCAAAGTCATTGAATAGTTCCATAGTTTCTTTTTTATGTTTATGTAACAATAAGTATAACATATTATTCTTTCCGTTCAATTTTAATTGACTCATATTGACTTAGCACATGAATTAAGAAGTAATAAATGATGGGATAATTTTATCAGATTACCTTTTGAATATACTTCCTCTGTCCATTTTTACTTGGCCTCTATACTATTTTGAATGTCCAACAATACTTGTCCACTTTATGAAATCAAAAGATAATTTTACACCTACTTCCTAATTTACCCTTATCATTAATTATAGTCATTTCATCACTACATTTTTCAAGACATAATATTTAATATATTCAAAGGATACTTTGATAAAATTACCCCATCATTTACTACTTCTTAATCACTGTACCAACTCAACAGGAACCAAATAAAGTTGGACGAAGGGAGTAATAAAAAAGTGTTTTTCTTCCTCAAAAGAAAAAAGTAAAAAAGAATAGCATTCATGTATTTTTTTTTGTAGTTTCTCAAGATATCTTCACAGCCGACAACCATGAGACTAATCCTCCGTTCCACTGTCAGCGCACTAAGCGATAGGGAACTGACCATAGAGTATTTTCCATTCATCAGAGGTGGGATCGAACCCCAACCTTTTGTTTAAGGAGTGAGGTGCTGAACCACCACACCAACCCTGATGGTTAGCATTAACGTATATATGTACATGAACCCCTTCACATGTCTATTTTCTAATTTTTTTCTGTTTTTGTGAACCCTAATTTTTTTAAAATTATTTTGTTGTCCCGTCCAATCAAACATGTTATTGACTTCTCAGTTCTGTCTGAGCCAATTTTGTTGTTACTCAAAAAGGAAAATACAGTACATTGATTGGGTTCTACTTTTTGGACTAGAATGCAGATTCTCATTAGGGGGAAGTGCTGGCACTTCAGGGTGTGTCGGGAGATTTTTAATCGAAAATGCAAATAATATTTCATGTTAATCGTCTTTCTTTTTAAAAAAATTTAGAAACTATTTAAGTCATAATTAAATTAAATTAATATAAATAAATTATGATTTTAAAATGTAAATAAAATAGATTTAGCGTAAAAAAGAATGTAATTGATTTAGTTTGTTGTAAAAATTTAAAACAGTGATTTTTTTTTGTCGAAATTAGAGATTGTCAAAAAATTGATTAAAAAAATTATGCTATCAGCCGTTAAAAATTCAATATGACATCATTTTTCCACAGTTCGTGTGCCATTTAGAAAGTTATCACAAGATTTTTACTATTTTTTTTATCAAATGGATATTATATTATATTAACATAAAGAGTTGCCTCATTGAGGCAAAAACCGGTGGCACCAGCTGCAGTAATTTAAAAGCATAAATTACATTAGAGAATTATCCTAAGTCACATTCCGATTCACGTGAGATAAATTATCAGTTTGCGTCTTAGAATATTTAGTTTCTATATTATTTATATTAAGCTGTGTTTGTACGAATAAAAAACTTTATATCATCAAAACGTGTTTGATTAATTCCTTCTTTAGCCATAAGATCAACAACTTGGTTCTGTTCCCCGTATACCTGAAGATTTTTGCTATCTATTCCTTTGGAAGAAGGGCCAGGATATTAATCTTCAAAAAATATAATTTAGGAATAACATAAATATCTAATAGCTTAAATATAAAATATGTAAAATAACAATAATCTTTTAATCATTATGAAAGACACGTGATACTTTCCACGTGCCTCCAAGTAATAGTACCAAACATTTTCCCGTCAGTTCAGCGAGAGAATTTCTAACTTTTAAATTGACACTCGATTGAATCGAGAGGAAATTGTATCACATAAAACTAGATATGGGAGTAAAAAGTAAGGGATAGCAGAATATTTTTTCTTTTAAAAAATAAACATATTTTTTTAATTTATTATCTAATTTTAACTTCATATAAAATTTAAGAAATTAAAAGAGATTTTTTAATTTTGTAATTATAAATTAAAGATATGTAGAATGTATCAATATAGTATACGAAAAATTGAAATTTAAAAATTATACAAAAATATTAAAACAAAAGCAAAATAGGTAAATTAACACGAAGGGTGTCAGAGGGTTATAATTTGCCACTAGCTCTATTCCGCAGGAGTATGGGCTTCTTTTGTTTAATATTTAGAATTTAAATTTATGATTTGCCTACTTTATTCTTTTAATTTTTTTAAACAAGTAATTATATTTTATTTATTTCAATTTATTTGTTGGAGAGAGAGTTTTATAATATGACTAAAAAAATACTTATCATCTTCTGTATTTTATTTCTATGATATTTTGTTTATTTATCCAAAAATTAATATCATATTTTTTCCTTTGACGACTGTTTAGTGACACCATTCCTATTATCTTTATTGGGTCTCACTTAAAACTTTATTAAAAAAAAAAAAAGGCCAACTAACAATAACCATTAAAGGGCCTCCAATAAGGGAGTAAACGTAACAAAGTCTTTTCTTATATTTTAGACTATGTATCCCATCAAATAGTGTTACAGATTAAGATGAAGCGAATATTGAATTTCACTATTATAAAATAAAGGTATGTGTAATACTATATATGAAAATATTTTTTAATATTATAATCTTAAATATATTATATAAAATATTAAAAAATTTCAAATAACCAATTCATAAGACAAGTTTTTTTTAAATAACTAAAAAAAACAAAAAGTAAGTTAAAACAAATTTTATAATTTTGCAAGAAAATAAGATAGGGTACAAATCTCCTTTATGATAAGGAAGTGAATATGACGATGCATGAGAAATGGAACATCAAATTATTTTTTTGCCTCAAACTTCCTAAAATTGTGAAAGCCCTTGCAATATTATTGGAAGAGTACGACAACAATATCATAACAAATATACTTACGGATAAAAAATTATTGGGAGTATCTTCACTTTTACAACGTACTAAGTACAATTTCAGATAAGTGCGATTTGGAGAGGTAAAATATATGTAAACTTTATCAATACTTCATTAAAGCGAAGAAGTTGTTTTCGAAATACTCTCATGTCAAATCGCGTCTCTTTATAAATGTCATCAATTATCCATTCTCCTCCAATATCCACACATCACTCAGCTTTGTTTGAAGAAAATAATGGCAGAATACTCTTCGCCGGTACGTTTCGGCATATTATGTTGCGCTGAAATATCTCGTAAAGTATCACGCGCCATCGCGCTTGTTCCAAACGCCGCTACTATTGCCGCCGTCGGCAGCCGAACGATC
>DF359489.1:13801-58761 GCA_000787875.1 Solanum virginianum
GTCACCAATGTTCATAGTCTCATAATTCATATCATGTGTAGCCTCAACAAGCATAAATCAACTAATGGAAATTAGCTTCAACAGACATTCATGCATACTTATTCAATACCAGAAGAATCTAACTCCAACCACACATATAATGCATAATAAAGTTTACCTATGTAGTATTCCACATTAAAATCATCAAAATTGATAAGGAGAAAAGGTTTGACTTCATGGGTGAAAGGCACCCATGAATGATACCCACGTACCTTATCCTTGAAATTTTTTGAAATTGAATTGAGGAAAACTTGATGTTTTTATTGTGTTCTTGAAATTCGATGTTGTTCTTGAGATCCTTGAATTTAAATAGGGAATTTGATTAAGATTTGGAGAGGTTTAGAGAGGGTTTTTGAATGTCTTAGAGTTGAAAAATGACCAAATAATGAAGGTTTCACATTTGAATGGGCATCGAGTTATTGCACAAATTCCCTTGGTCGAAACAAGCAAAACAGGGTACATATCCACGCCCAGGTCTTGTCATGCCTTGGGCGCAGATGCACTTAGTTTTGTGCCCCCGTTGCAAAAATTATTTTTCACAACAGATCTTTTAAAATTTGGGGGTTACCCTTTTCGCACAAAATTTTCCCCCCTGAATAAGAATATGAAGTTGGATTTTTGAATTCATGCATGGTTTTTGAGATATTAGAAAAATACACTTTTAAGGCATTCCAAAGCATATGAGGGGTATTACAATATCTCCCCCTTTGAGACATTCGTCCCCGAATGTAAAAGAAACTTGCATAAGAGAAGTAATTATGAAACTTTCAGCCCGACATGAATGCAACAAATGCAATTAAACATCATACTCAAAAGTTCATATATATATGCATTAAAAATCATCAAAACTTGTGAACATGAACATGTATGTGTGCAAAATTTACATGAGGGCTGAAACTTAAGATTTGAAATCACAGATAGGACTTAATTTATTACCTTCAGCTTGAGTAGAGTGGAAGAGGTATGGATATCATTTCTTCATGTCCACTTTGGCTTCCCATGCAACACTTTCAACTAGTTGATTCCTCCAAAGGATTTTGTCGGATGCCACATCATTGTTTCTCAACCTTTTCACTTGCTTATCCAATATTTCCACCGGGACTTCCTCATAGGTCAAGTTATCTTCCACAACACCCACAACTTTGAGGGGCACTATATCACTTGGTCACCAACATATTTCCTCAACATTGACACATGGAAGACCAGATAAACCATGTTCATATCCATAGCCAACTCCAATTCATAGGCAATCTTACCAATTCTCCTTAAAATTCTATAGGGTCCTACAAATCTTGGGATCAATTTCCCTTTCTTGCTAAATCAAATAGTACCATTCATGGGTGTAACCTTTAAATAAACCCAATTATCAATATTAAACTCAAGGTCTCTTCTCCTCATAACGAAATAGGACTTTTGCCTACTTTGGGCCATTTTCAACCTCTCTCTTATCAATCTTATCTTCTCCAAAGCTTGCATAACCAAATTCGGGCCTAATAAAGTTGCATAACCAAATTCGGGCCTAATAAAGCAATCTCCCCCAGATCAAACCACCTAACTAGGGATCTACAATGCCTACCATATAAAGCTTCAAAGGGAGATATTGTTATAAGCAAACTACATAAGTGGAAGATGTTCATTGCAAGTACCCTTAAACTCCAAAACATAAGCCTTAAACATATCCTCAAGGGTTTGAATTGTTCTTTCAGCTTGACCATCTATTTGAGGATGAGAAGCCATGCTAAGCTTGACTTTGGTACGAAGAACCTTTTGGAAGGACCTCCAAAATGGAGAAGTAAATTTAGCACCATGATTTGATATAATAGACAATGATACCCCATGCAACTTAACCAAATCATGAATATATAATTTGGCATAATCTTTGGCACCATAAGTTGTTTTAACTAGTAAAAGGTGAGCCAACTTTGTCATCCTATTAATGATAACCCAAATAGAATCAAAGTTCTTCCTCGTCTTTGGAAAACCAATCATAAAATCCATATTAATCTCTTCCCACTTCCAAGTAGGAATTTTTATGTCCTGGGCTAGGCCTTATATCCAGCTTTCACTTGTTGGCAATTGTGAAAATCGACTACAAACTTGGCAATATCCCTCTTGATACCACCCCACCAATAAATATCCCTCAAGTCTCTATACATTTTTGTGGAACCGAGGTAAATAGAATAGTATAAATTATGAGACTCTTTCGAAATCAACTCCCTCAAGTCATCAACATTAGGCATACATAGCCTACCTTTGTACCTAAGGGTACCATCTCCCCCTTGGGAAGAGAAATACTCTCCCGCGGCAAGGTTTGCCTTTTGTTCAGTTCTCCCCCTATTATTTGCTGACCGAATTGACTAAATCTATGCAACAATCAAGAAAGCTCTTGAGAAGATTGGACCATCCTTCACCGAAGCTTTCAATTCAAGCAACGTGGGATCAAGGTCATGTTTGGACTTGACCTCTTCAATCAAAGAAGATTTGGAACCATCAAAAATAACTACACCAAAATTTTCAACTTCATCCAACCTCACTCCCAACCTAGCCAACCGGTGTACTTCTCTAGCCACATGCTTGTTACAATCATCAATATGAGCTAGACTACCCATGGACACTCTACTTAAAGCATCAACTACAATAATAGCTTTGCCGAGATGATAGTGCACACTCATATAATAGTCCTGAAGGAGCTCTAACCACCTTTCTTTCCTCAAGTTAATATTTGTGAACATATACTGGAGACTCTTGTGGTCTGTAAATACATCTACATAAACCCCATACAAATAATGATGCATTATTTTCAAAGCAAACACCGTGGCCACCAATTCAAGATCATGGGTTGGATAATTTCGCTTATGAACCTTTAGTTCCATAGAGATATATGCTATCATCTTCTTATATTGCATCAAAACATACCCCAAGCCAATCCTTGATGCATCACAATAAACCACAAACCCTTCTAACCCTTCCAGTAAAGCTAAAATAGGAGCAAAGATAAGCTTAACATTCAAAGTTTGAAAACTTTTTTCACATTCATCGGTCCAAATAAATTTTGCCTTCTTTTGGATCAACTTTGTCAAAAGCGAAGCAATAGAAGAGAAACTATTCACAAATATCCGGTAGTACCCCACTAAACCCAAGAAACTCCTAATATCCATCAGAGTTAAGGGGCTAGGCCAATTACTTATCACCTCCATCTTCTTAGGTGAAACGATCCCAAAAAGTGCCAAAAATGTGCCTCGGAAGAGCCCAAAATTATAACTTAAATGTATCTAAAAATTCATGCGTCAGTTCAAAATTCTGACTTTATATTCTTGTTTAGCGGGTCAAGTTGAGTGGGAAATGGGTCTAACCCCGATATTAGAGCAAATGAATCACAATTTCATTTTTCCAAAAAATGAATTCTAGTGAGTGGTATGTGTTATTGGTGCGACGCGCCACAGTTTTATTTCTTGCCAGTTTTGTTGAGTCGGTCCAAGGCCTTTGGGTCTTGGGCCTAACCCTTCCCATGCATGATAATACCTATACTTAGCCTTATTTCACCCTCATATTATTCAAGACATTCTAAAATACTCTCTCAAACACTTAGACAATATTTCATCTCCAAATTTCCAATTCCAAAACTTATCCAGATTCTAAGGTTCTCATTCAAGCTTCAAGTTTCCATGTCTAATCTTCTTCAAGGATTCTCCAAAGTCAAGATATATGGGTTTCTTTCATGGGTTCCTTTCACCTATGATGCTCAAGCTCCTTTTTACTAAAAATTACATGATTTAAAGTTGATTTACTCATGGGTCTTATTTATTATGAATTTCACTACACACTATGTTGGAGTTTTATGAAATTGTAATTGTTTTAGCATGTTTTGAGCAATGAATCTAAGATCTATGGTGATATTTGATGAAGAGTCTTGTTGTATATTGCTTGAGGGTGTTAACAAGTATCTATTGATGGTTTTATATTAAATTTTCTAGTATGATTTCACTCTTTAATTGCATTATTTTTCACTAGCACTACACACCCACCAAGTATTTGATAAAATGTCTGGATTAGGGTTCTTGAGTTATTGATAGTCTATTGCATGGTTTTTGAGTCAAATGGCTTATAGTGAAGAAAGGAATGTATATATGTTTATTTAAATCATGTAAACCACCTATGGTATTGCAAGTGAAGTGTTGGCTTTCATGTTCGTTGTGTTCTTTGGAATGGTTGATAAGTTATTAAGTTCTCATGCTAAGGTTTATGCTCTTGTGAAATGTGAAGCCTAGTAAAAGGGGTTATAAACTATGTTATATGATTTACCCTCTAGTACAAGGCTAATTTCTACATGTAGGGGTTATGAACTATGTTGTATATCTTGCCCTCATATATGAATCAATACTACTCACTTATATCTACATGAAAGGGTTATGAACTATGTTGTACTCCTTAGCCTTATGTAAGATTTGAGGTTATGCAAGGTACTCATATGAAGGGGTTATGAACTATGTTGTACTCCTTAGCCTTATGTAAGATTTGAGGTTATGCAAGGTACTCATATGAAGGGGTTATGAACTATGTGGTATGCCTCACCCTCATATGCAATTCAATACTATGTATTATCTCATGCTCACATGTAGGTGTTATGACCTAGGGTACCTTTCACCCTCATGTGCTATTCACTTAATTACTCATATCTACGTGAAGGGGTTATGAACTATATTGTACTCCTTACCCTCGTGTATGATTTGAGGTTATGTAATGTACTCATATGTAGGGGTTATGAACTATGCTATCTCTTTACCCTTATGTACTACCCATTACCTACTAGAAGGGGTTATGACCTATGCTATATCCCTTACCCTCTAGTATAAGGTATTCGGATGATCTAATTATGTCACCTTATTATATTAAACAAGTTATGCAAGTATGATTATTTTCAAGAATATTTTACTTCAAACATCATGTATGCATGCCATATTGCTATCATGCTATGTTAAACAAGTCATGCAAGTATGAATATTTTCAAGAATGTTTTACTTCAAACATCATGCATGCATGCCATATTGCTATCATGCTATCTATTACTTATGATTATGCATTTCGATTATGTGCCTATCCCTTGTTGCATTGCATCCCACATACTTAGGACATTTAAATGTACTAACGTATACTCTATGCGTATAAGATATTACCATGTAGGAACCGGAGCCCCTACTGATTCTCCTCCACGTGGCTAGATGGATTATTCAAGATAGCTTTTGGTGAGTCCTTATGTCTGGGGATAATATCTACCTTCTCTCATGCTTATGTATACATTATATCTTGTATAATTGGGTTATCAATTGTCATTACTATAAGGGTAAGCCCAGTTGCTTGTCTTGACCCCCGCTAAGTTCTATGTTTAGAGGTGTTGCTGGACAAGTATGTAATGATGCTATAAGCTTGAGTCTCTTGACTACCTTGATATTTTATGAAATGAAGGTTTTCCCTTAGTCCCTGTGCCCTCATTTCTACTCTTTTATAGTTCTTTAATTGCTTTCGCAACCAAGGATGTGTAATGATATGTTAAGAGGCTTGCTTGAGATTCCTTCGGGGTCCTCATGTGCCGTGTCACATCTAGGCCCTAGTTTGGGTCGTGATATTAGGATCCACTTTAATTCTATCACCTGACAATATATGCCCTAGGAGTGCATCCTCCTTCAACCAAAATTCACATTTGTCATATTTAACAAACAACTTCTCATCCCTCAAAATTTGCAACACCACCCTCAAATAATTCACATGATCTTCTTCACTCCAAGAATAAATCAATATATCATCTATAAAGACCACCACAAAAATTTTAAGGTAGGGAATAAAGATTCTATTCATGAGATCCATAAATATTGATGGTTCATTACTCAAACCAAAAGACATTACCAAAAATTCAAAAAGTCCATACTTAAACGACCCCAAAAGTACCCAAAAATGTGTCATGGAAGTGTCCATAATTTTAATTTCCATATATCTCAAAATTCATGTGTGATATAAAAAATCAGACTTCTTATTCTTGTTTAGAGGGCAAAATTGAGTGGGAAATGGGTCTAACCAAAATTTTAGAGCAACCATATCAAAAGTTGAAATTCCAAAAATTTGGCATTCTAGTGTTGATCCGCGATGGTACTGCGACGCAGACCCATCGTGGACCAGTATTATTTTATGCTAGTTTTTTTATCTTGGTCCAAGGCTTTAGGGTCTTGGGACTAAGCCTTCCCATGTGTGAAAATACCAATATTTTGCCATATTTCACCTTCATATCATACAAGTCATTCCCCATCTCAAACACTTAGACAAATATTTCACTCAAAATTCAAGTGCCAAATCTCACTTTGGATCTTAAGGATTTCACTCAAACTTCAAGTTCTCATCTGAATTTTATCAAGTAATTCTCCAAAGCTAAGGTATGTGGGTTTCAACCATTAGGTTCTTTTACCTATGGTGCCTAAGCTTCCTTTTTACATATATTTCATGTTTTTAAGTTGATTTACTTTTGGTCCTTACTTACTACGAATTTGACTATGAACTATGTTGGAGTTTCATAAAAGTGTGACTGTTTGAGCATGTTTTGATCTATGAATCTTGGATCTATCTTGAAATTTGATGAAGGGTTTTGATGCATACTGTATGATGGTATTACCTAGTATTGGTGGGTTAATTTACTTTATGTTTAATTGCATGATTTCACTCTTGAATTGGATGGTTTGATACTAGCATTACACACCTACCTAATGCTTGATAAAATGTTCGATTAGTGTATCTTGATTTGTTGAAGGCCTAATGCTTGACATATGAGTTAAGTGACTTCATGATGATGAAAAAATGGTATTTATGTGATGATTTCATGATATTTATCTATAGTGTTGTAGTTGACCATAACCAATTGAGGGGTTGATACCTCAATCGCCTCAGATGGGGGTGGTAAGCCATCAACCAATTAAGGGGTTGATAACCCATTACCTATGAGGGGTTGATACCTCAATCGCCTCAGATGGGGGTGGTAAGCCATCAACCAATTAAGGGGTTGATACCTCAATCACTTGTGGTGGAGGGTGGTCATGTCTGTCAACCAATTGAGGTGTTGTACCTCAATCGCCTTGGATGGAGGTGGTAAGCCATCAACTAATTATGGGGTTGATACCCCAATCACTTCCAATAGAGGGTGGTCATGTCCATCAACCAATTGAGGGGTTGATTCTCAATCACTTCTAAAGGGTGGTCTACCTTAGATTCCAAGTAAGTTTCTTGGTCTATGATGATGGTCTCTTCCTTCCTATGTAACATGTCCTATATAAGCATGTTTTACTCCAAGTATCATTCATACATGTCATATTGTTATTATGCTATCCATTGCTTATGATATTACATTTTGACTATGCCCATCTCTTGTTGCGTTGCATCCTATATACTTATTACATTTAAATGTATTAACGCATACTCTATGCATACATACTATTACCATATAGGAATTGGAGCTCCTCACGATCATTCTCATCCTCCCCGTGGCTGGTATTATCTCTATAAAGTAAGTTAGTGAGTCCTTAATTTCTGGGATAATCTCTTTGATATTATACTATGTATAAAGACTCTTTTTCCTTTGTTGTATGTTTTGACTATGGGGGTAAGCCTCAAGGTCTATGTTTAGAGGTGTTGTTGGACAAGTTATGTAATTATACTTGAGCTTGATTCTCTTTGACTCTTTGATGTTTAATGATATGAAAGACATCCCTTAGCCACTTTTTTGCTTATTTCTATTCTCTACTGATGTTTTATTTCTTTCACGACAAATGATGTGTAATGATATGCTAAGAGGCTTGTTTGGGGTCCTTCGGGTTCCCCATTTGCCCTATTACGTCTAGGCTCTAGGCTTGGATCACTAAAAACTTGGTATCAGAGTATTAGGTTGTTAATGGTCATTGGCATCCAACACACCGCATTGATTAGAGTCTTATTCATGGTTGTGTTGTACACCACAACTATGAGTAAGAGGCTATGAGACATTTTAGAAAATGTTTTCCTTCTTCGTGATCAATTTCATGCTATTGAAGTTAAGTAATAACAAATGTTCTTTGTATTCTAGATTATGCCTAACAGAAGAGGAAGAAGAGCCTGCACACCCGAGGAACAACCGGCTTACAGAGAGCTTCGGGATGTTCTGACCTTGCGAGCTCAAGTTGTGGTTAATCAAGTCAATTAAGGGGCCCAAATCCCTCATGGTCTTACTATGGAATCTTGTGTGAGCGACTTTATAAGGATGAACCCATCGAAGTTCTATGGGTCTAAGGTGGATGAGGACCCACAAGAACTTGTGGATGAGGTATACAAAGTGTCAGCTATCATGGGTGTCAGGTCAAAAGAGAAGGTGGAGTTGGCGGCTTACCTACTCAAGGGGGTGGCCCAAATATGGTACGCTCAATGAAAGGAGGAGAAGGGTAAGAATACTATTATTCTATAGGAAGATTTTAAGGCAGCTTTCCTCAACTAGTTCTTTCCTTTTGAGTTTAGGGAGGCCAAAATAATGGAGTTCATGAATTTGAAGCAAGGATCGATGAGTGTGAGGGGGTGTACCCTAGTGATGGGGTAGCATCATCACTAAGCTAGATGAGGGTTTGTACTCATCAACCTAGTGAAGGCTTTGTACTTCTCCACGGGGGTGATGGGGCGGCATCATCACCAACCTAGTGAGGTGTTCGTACCTCACCACCCAAGTGATGGGGTGACATCATCACCAACCTACCAAGGGGTTTGTACTTTAGAAATCTAGCTTGGTCTCTTCTACACATGATATCCTATATAAGCATGAGTTACTTAAGCATGTTTTACTTATGCATTGATCATACATACCATATTGATATATTATACAAATTGCCTATTGTTATGCATTTTTATGAAGGGGACTATCCCTCGTTGCATTGCAGCCTACATACTTAGTACATTCAAACGTACTAACGCATACTCTTGCCTATATGATATCACCATGTAGGAATCGGTGCCCAAGTTTATCATCCTCCTCCACATGGCTACATCGGCACTACTCAAGCTTGTGGTTAGTCCACTTTGGGGACCTTAGTTTATATTGCTCTTATTATGTGTTGAGACATTCTTCTTATTTTCTATTTTAACTATGAGGGTGAGCCCAATTGTTTTTTCTTAGCCCCCGCTCTTATCTATGTATTAGATGTGTTTGTTGGACATGTTATGTATCTATGAAATAAATTTTGACTCTTTGTCTCTTGATGATGATGCTATGCAAACTTTTCCCTTAGTCCCTTTGCTCGTATTCTTAGTCTTTTAGCTTTTGTATGCTTCCACGACCAATGATATGCAATGGTAAGTTAAGAGGCTTGTTTGGGGTTCCCTCGGGTTCCCCATTTGCTGTGTCACATCTAGGCGCTAGGCTTGGATCATGAAAAACTTAGTAACAGAGCACTAGGTTGATAGATCCTTGGAGTCTAACACATCGCGTCGATTAGAGTCATATATAGTTGTAAAGCGCGCCATGAAAGTGAATAGGAGGATATGAGATGTTTTAGGAAATGTTTCCCTTCTTTATATTCTAGGTCATGATATAGAGTTGTAGTGAGATTGTCGCCCCTAACGATTTTTCTTTGCTATTCTAGATCATGGCAAACACTAGAGATAGAAAGGCCCAAACTCTTGAGGAGCAACTTACGAATGGTGAGCTCTGGGATGCTCTCACTATGCTTGCCCAAGTTGTGGCCAACAAAGAATTTATTGATGAGGTCTACAAGATCTTGAATATCATGAGTGTTGGGCCAAATGAAGAGGCGGAGTTGGCGGTGTATTAACTCGAAGGGGTAGCTTAAATATTGTATGATCAATAGAAGGGTGAGAAGGTGAAATGTAGTGACTTCGGACGAGTTCAAATTGGCTTTCCTTAGTCACTTTTTCCCTCTTGCACTTAGGGAAGCTATGTTGGTGGAGTTTTTGAACTTGAAACAAGGAATTATGAGTGTGAGGGAGTATACCCTCAAGTTTCATCAACATTCAAAGTATGTTTCTTATTTGGTGGCTAATCCTAGATCTAGGATGAACAAGTTTGTGATGGGGTCTCCGACTTGCTAAGTGAAGAATACTGGTCCGCCATGCTTATTAGTGACATGGACTTGTCTTGGTTAATGACCTATGCCAAGCAAATGGATAAGGAGAAATTGAGGAAGAGAAGGGGGCATGAGTCCAAAAGGGCCCGTCTTAAGGGTAAGTTCAAAAGGAGTGGCCGGTTCCATCAAGGCCAAGGGTCACATCATTCTACTAATAGGAGGTTTCCCAGTGACCTCCTTAGACCTCAAGGTGTTGGTGTTGTGGCTCACATTGATGTGTGTCCTACATGTGGGAAGAGTCATAGGCACCCATGTTTGAAGTGTTCTAACACATGCTTTGATTGTGTAGAGCTTGGTCACAAAAGGATGGATTGTCCAAGAAACTGTGGCAAGGATCGGGGTGAAAATGCGATTCCATTGGGTAGAGGTAGTCCTCAAGGTAGTGCCCTAAGGCACAATAGGTTTTATACACTACATAGGAGGCAAAAGGTTGGTGAGGTTCCCGATGTTGTTATCGGTATGTTGAAAATCTTTTACTTTGATGTATATGCTTTGATTGATCTGGGTGCCACTCTTTTCTTTGTTACCCCTTTTGTTGCTAAAACGTTCAATGTTATCCCTGAGTTGTTGCATGAGTCATATGAAGTGTCTACTCCTATTGGTGCCTCTAATGTTGCTAGGGAAGTTTATAGGAGTTACGTTCCATGTTGACCCCAAGTTGTTATGTGAGTCATATGAAGTGTCTACTCCTATTGGTGCCTCTATTATTGCTAGGAAGGTTTATAGAAGTTATCCTATTTGCATTTTGCATAAGTTGTTGCCTTGTGATCTTGTTGAATTAGACGTGGTAGATTTTGATGTCATTCTTGGGATGGAATGGCTGCATGCTGACTATTCTTCTATTGATTGTAGAACCCGTAGGTCATGTTTCAATCACCTAATTAACCCATCCTTGAGTGGAAAAGTCCATATATGGTGGTCAAGGTTAGATTCATTTCATTCATTAAAGCTCGTAAATTGATCTCTAAGGAGTGTCTTTATCATCTCATGAGGGTTAGATATATAGAGTCTAAAGCCCCTTCCATAGAGTGGGTTTCAGTTGTAAATGAATTTCTTGATGTTTTACCAAATGACATTCCCGATGTTCCCCCCGAAAGGGAAATAGACTTTTGTATAGACCTTCTTCTCGATACCCAAACTATCTACCGTCCCCTTTATCGTATGGTCCCAGTGGAGTTGAAAGAGTTAAAGGAACAATTGAAAGATTTATTGGAGAAGGGATTCATTAGGCCTAGGCAATCACCTTGGGGTGCTCCAGTGTTATTTGTGAAGAAGAATGATGGGTTACTTGGAATGTGCATTGACTATCGGCAACTCAATAAGGTAACCATCAAGAATAGGTATCCTATTCCCAAGATTGATGACTTATTTGACCAATTGCAAGGGGCTAGGTTTTTCTCTAAAATTGATCTTCCGTTCGAGTATCATCAAGTAAGGGTAATGGAGTGTGACATTCCCAAGGCAGCCTTTCGGACTAGATATAGGCATTATGAGTTTGCTGTGATGTCTTTTGGGTTGACCAATGCACCAAAAATCTTCATGGACCTAGTGAATAGGTTCTTCAAACCCTACCTTAATTCCTTTGTTGTGGTTTCATTGATGATATTTTGATCTGTTTACTTAGTAAGGAGGAGCATATGGGGCATTTGAGGGTTGTGTTGCAAAGATTGAGGGAGGAGAATATATGCCAAATATGACAAGTATGAACTTTGGTTGAAGGAGGTTGCATTCTTGGGTCATGTAGTGTCGGGGGATAGTATAAAAGTTGATCCTAAGCAGACCGATATGATTAGAAATTGGCCTAGACCACTGACCCCATCGGATATTAGGAGCTTCTTGGGCCTAGCAGGTTATTATAGAATGTTTGTGAATGAGTTCTCCTCCATTACTTCCCCTACGAAAAAATTGACTCAAAAGAGGTCAAGTTTATGTGGACCAATGAGTATGAGAGAAGCTTCCAAACATTGAAAGACAAGCTTATGTCCGCTCATGTATTGTCACTACTGGATGGGCTTGAGGGATTTGTGGTGTATTGTGATGCATCCCGGGTTGGTTTGGGTTGTATGTAGATGCAAACTGGGAAGGTCATAGCTTATTCTTCTAGATACCTTGTGTACTTGAAAGGAACTACCCTACCCATGATCTAGAGTTAGCCGTTGTTGTGTCTGAATTAAATATTTGATGTGAATGTCACCTTATGGCAAGTGTGGTAAGCTTTATCTAGGTGAATGTCGTGTGGACAAGGATGTTTGTTATTCACATGGATAGACTGTTCACTTCAGGTTTGAGTTTCCAAAGAGGAGGTAAGGTAAGGGGAGCAGCAGAGTTCAGTCTTCCACAGCACCCCCAGCGGGTAACCAATAGAGGGGCATTGCTACTAATACAGGCGGCGAGATGAACTGCCTTTATGCTATGGTAATCGGCAGGATCAAGAGGCTGCATCATATATTGTCACGAGTATGCATTACTTGATCTTGGTGCCACCTTGTCTTTTGTGACCCCTTACGTGGCTAGTATGTTTGGGATTCTTCTAGAGTGTTTTCTTGGACCTTTTATTGTTTCTACTCCTATTGGAGAGTCTATCTTAGTTAAGAGAGTTTACAGGGAATGTGTAGTGTCTATTTATTATAGAGATACCTTAGCTGACTTGATAGAGTTGAAGATGGTTGATGTTGATGTAATAATGGGCATGGATTAGCTTTACGCCTATTATGCTTCTGTGGACTGTATAACCTGGATTGTTAAGTTTCAATTTCCTAATGAGCCTCTCTTAGATCAGAAAGGAGTTATGTTGCTAAGAGCAAATTTATCTCTTATCATAGAGCTAGAAAGTTGATGTCCAAGGGTGGTATTTACCACCTCGTGCGAAAAGTCTGAGAATGTTGAGTCTTCTACTCTTGAGTTAGTCTTAATTGTGAATGAGTTTCTTGAGGTATTTCTTGATGACCTACCTGGAGTCCCTCCTAATAAGGAGGTTGACTTTGGGATTGATGTTCATCCTGAGACCAAGCCTATTTCAATTCCACCTTATAGAATGGCCCCCGTAAAGTTGAAAGAAATGAAAGAACAATTTAAAGACTTGTTAGAGAAAGGTTTCATAAGGCCTAGTGTCTTACCTTCGGGTGCTCTTGTCCTATTTATGCATAAGAAAGATGGGATCTTAGAATGTGTATAAACTACCAATAGCTAAACAAGGTAACTATAAAGAATAAGTATCTTCTCCCTGAGATAGATGATCTATTTGACCAATTTCAGGGTCCTACTTGTTTCTCCAAGATAGACCTTATACTCGTTTACCAACAGTTGAAGGTGAGGGAAAGTGATATCCCAAAGAAAGCCTTTAAGACATGGTATGGCCACTTTTATATCCATTTACCAATAGTTGAAGGTGAGGGAAAGTGATATCCCAAAGAAAACCTTTAAGACATGGTATGACCACTTTGAGTTCTTGGTCATGTCCTTTGAGTTGACAAATGCACCGAAAAATTTCATAGATTTGATGAATAGGGTATTCAGACTGTATCTTGATTTGTTTGTGATCGTATTTATTGATGACATTCTAGTATATTCGAAGGATGAGGAGGAGCATGCTAATCACTTAGAGGGGTTTTGCAAACTCTCAAAGATCATGAGTTGTATGCGAAATTCTCAAAGTGTGAGTTTTGGCTCAAGTCTGTGGCCTTCCTAGGCCATGTTGTTTCGTGGGATGGTATTCAAGTGGATTCCCAAAAGATTGAAGTGGTTAAGAACTGGCCTAGACCAACCTCTCCAATCGTGGCTTTCTTGGGCCATGTTGTATTAGGAGATGGTACTCGAGTAGATACATAGAAAATTGAAGCAGTTAAAAATTGGCCAAAATCATCTTCTCTGATAGAAATAAGAAGCTTTTTAGTTTCGGCAGGCTACTACCCCAGATTTATTGAGGCTTCTCTTCCTTGTCAGCACTATTGACTAAGCTAACTCAGAAGAAAACCAAGTTTTAGTGGTCTAAGGAATATGAACTAGATTAACTACAACCCTAGTTTTGACTTTGTCTGAAGGGACGGGACACTTCTTGATATACTGTGATGCATCAAGAGTTGGATTGGGTTGTGTTCTTATACAAAGAGGGAAGGTGATAGCTTATGCTTCCAAACAACTTAAGATTCATGAGAAGAATTGTCCAACTCATGATGTCGAATTGGCAGCGGTAGTATTCACACTTAAGATTTGGCGTCACTATCTGTATGGAGTGTATGTGGATGTGTTCACTAACCACAAGAGCTTGCCATACATATTCAGCCTAAAATAGCTCAACCTGTGTCAGAGGAGATGGTTGGAGTTACTTAAGGATTATGAAATGAACATTCTCTACCACCCAAGTAAGGCTAACATTGTTGTTGATGCTCTTAACAGGATGTTTATGGGTAGCACTGCCCATGTGGAGGAAGAAAAAAGAGAACTAGCTGATGAAGTACATAGATTGGCTCAATTGGGAGTAAAACGTGAGGAGAACAACGAAGGTAGGTTCAGTGTTCAGAATGGTTCTGCTTCATCCTTAGTCTCGGAAGTGAAGGAGAAGCATGACCAAGACCCTATTTCATTCCAATTGAAAGAAGTGGTTCACAAGCAGAAGCTGATGGTTTTCTCCAAAGGGGGAGATGGGGTGTTGAGATAGCAGGTTAGATTGTGTGTGCCCGATGTTGATGAAGTATGAGACAGGATCATGGTTATAGCTCATAGCTCTAGGTATTCCATCTATCCTGGTCCCACCAAGTTGTACCACGACTTAGAGAAGTCTATTGGTGAAATAGAATAAAGAGGGACATTGCTGAATTCGTATCTAAATGCCCCAATTGTCAATAGGTTAAGGTTGAACATCAGAGATTATGTGGATTAGCCCAACACTTTGAAATGCTTGAGTGGAAGTGGGAGACGATTAACATGGATTTCATTACTGGTTTACCAAGATTCCAAAAATAGCATGATTCAATATGGGTAATTATTGATAGGATGATGAAATCAACCCGCTTCTTGGAGTTAAGACAACTAATACAGGTGAGGAGTATGCCTAGCTATACAGTCAAGAGATTTTGAGGTTACATGGGGTTCCCTTGTCTATCATCTCGGACAGAGGAACTCAATCCACCTCTCAATTTCGGAGATCTTTCCAAAGGGGTACTGTGTGCCGCGAGGATGCAAGTTGTTTATTTGGAATAGGACTGGAATACTCACTGCAATAATAAATAAGTTTATATTCTTCGGAATTTTATTTTCTAAACATTTTGATGTAGAGTTGATCATTTTGACTCTTTTTGAGCTTGCATCATCAACTTTAAGGGTAATTGGGACAACCATCTACCATTGACTGAGTTTGCATACAACAATAGCTACCATGCCAGCATTCAAATGGCCCTTATGAGGCATTATACGGGAGAAAATGTAGATCACCGATTGGCTTGTTTTGAGGTTGGCAAAGCTGAATTGGTCGGACCTACCCTTGTCCACTAGTCTATTGAGAAGGTAAAAGTTATCAAAGATAGGTTGAAGACAGAGTCATCAAAAGTCTTACACGAACCTGAGGAGAAGAGACATGGAGTTTGAGGTGGATGATTGGGTGCACCAGAAGGTGTCACCCATGAAGGGTGTCATAAGGTTTGGTAAGAAAGGAAAGTTGAGTCCACGTTATATTAGACTATACTAGATTGTGAAGAGGATTGGGAAGGTTGCTAATGAGCTATAATTGCTTTCCAAACTAGATAGAATCCATCCAGTGTTTCATGTTTCAATGTTGAAAAAGTGTTCGAGAGATCCTGCCTTAGCATTTCATATTGAGAGTATGAGCATGAAGGATAGCTTATCCTATGAAGAAATTCCAATCCAAATCCTTGATTGACAAGTTTGTAAGTTGAGGAACAAAGAGATAGCCTCCGTCAAAGATCTATGGAGGAATCAATTTGTTGAGGAAGCTATGTGGGAAGCTGAGGAAGCTATGAAACTCAAATTCCTGTACCTATTGTGGAAAAATGATCTCAACCCATTTAAGAGCAACCAGGTCAAAAAATAATTTTCACTAACATATGGCGAAACAGTGTTAATACGCGCCACTGGCGTGATGCGGAGAGGGCATGGACTAACACTTAAATTTTCTTATTATTTTCCATGGGAAATAGAATTTTCTAAAAATTCATGAAATACACTGGTCCGCGCCACTGGCGCTCGTGGACCACCGTACCAATTTTAAACTTTTCTTTTAAATATTGAAAAGGGTATTTTGGTCATGCACAACCCATTTTCAAGTCCCAAAATGTGTTTTTAAGCCTAAATTCGTATGAAAAGGTTTCAAAACTCACATTCTTCTACGTTTAAACGTGCTTTCTGAGAGAGAAGAAGAAGAAAGAGTTGAGGGTTTCAAGCGAGATCTCAATTCTTTGAAGAAAACTTGCTGATTCATTACTCCAAGTATGTCAAGGCTACCCAGAACATGGAATTATTCTTCCATGTGCCCCAATACATATAGTAGGTGGACAATTGTTAGTTGATGGGTCTTGAGTATTGATTCTTGAAGACTTTCTTGAACATTATCTTTATTTCTTGAACAACATCTTTAATGTCTATATTATCTCAAATTGATATTCATCATACTTGTATTTACTATTTATATGTATTTTTGTGTGATTATATATCTAAATTGCAGGGTTTCCATTGTTTAATACTTCAAAAATGAACTTAGGTTTAATGTCTAGAGCCTTGATTGTCTGAATGTGTAGATTGTTGGAGTCTGAGTCCTGAGATGGGGGTATTGATTACTGAAACTGATTGAATTAGTGTTGTTAGAGCCTAATGAGACTGAACCTTAGTTTTGAAGGACTAATCATACTCTTGGGGTGATAGATGACGAGATGAGCTGAGTGTTCTTTCCCGTAGGGGCTGAGTGATGGAAATACCTAAAGTATTGGTAGACTTATGAGCATGTTGAGTTCTGGGTGGAGTATTAGCTCCAACATAGGTAAGAGTGAGTCCCACTTGCACTCATTAACTAAATAACAAGCGTAGGAAAGGATTAGACTGTGAAAGCAAATGTTTCTTTACTCTGCAGAGGGCTTGACAGACTTTTTTTGGGATCCCCGATAGACTCATCTCGTACCCCGGCATAGTACTAGATATATGTGGCAATAAAATCTCTTTGTTGTATCATCTTTGGCTCATATATGGTTGTTGTTGATTATAGAAATTCCTAGATAGGTTTTATGATGATAGTACTCTGAAGATAATGTGACTGTTTGATGTCTTGGTGGATAGTGAGGTGATAGAGTCCTATTTCCTACTCTGAGTTGAGGATGAGTAATTGATGATGATGATGATATTGTATATTATTTATTTTTGCCTATTTTATATACAGTACATTCCACATACTAACGCCTCTTTGGCGCTGCCTTATTTTATGATGCAGATTCTATAGACAGAGGATTTCAATAGCCTAATCGTTAAGGTTCATGGATATCCAGATAGAGACTTGGTGAGTCTTCCTTTTCTTTCGAAGGACATATTTATCATTCATTTATCTTGATTGTTTTCTGTGATTGTGGTGGCCGTCGCCACTCATGACACCATCTTAGACAGTAGTTATAGAGGCTTCATAGACATAGAGTGATGATTGAAATGACCTCAAAAAGTGTGCAAAAATATGTCTCGAAATGCCCGAGATTTTTAAATTTCATATACCTCAAAATCTATATATGATATCAAAAATTCGACTCCATACTCTTGTTTAGGGGGTCAAAATTAGGGGGAAAAGGGTCTAACCCCGATTTAAGAGCAAACAATTAGCAATTTTATTTTTATAATTTTTCTTATCCAGAATCGATACCTAATATTGCTGCGATGAGTAGCTATTGCGGACATATATTAATTTTTTCCCGCAACAGGTCTGCATCATGTACCAGATACAGACCTGTGTATTTTATTACCAGTGACTTTATCTCGGTCCAAGGCTTTTGGGTCTTGAACGTAAGTGTTCGCAAACGTGTTTTTACATATACCAAGTCATATTTCTCTATCATACCAACCTAAACATTCCCCAATATCCTCGCAAAACTTAGCCATATTTTTCACTCTCAAATTTAAGTCTCAAAACCCTTATCTGGAACTAAGGATTTTCTTCAAGCTTCAAGCCTTCATTTTCAATTTTCATTAAGAGCTTCTTCAAAGCTAAGGTATTTGGGTTTCTTTCATGGGTTCCTTTCATCCATGATACCCAAGCATCTTTTACATAAATTGCATGATTTAAACTTGATTTACAAAAGAGTATTGCTTATTATGAAATTTACTACACAATATGTTAAAGCCAAGTGAAATTTTGACTATTTTGCTTTGTTTTGAGCAATAAATCTTGGATATATTGTAATATTTGATCTGCGATTTTGATGTATATTGCTTTAGAGTGTTTCAGGGTGTTGATTGATGGTTTTACAATGGATTTACTTGCATTATATCACCTTTATATTTCATGATTTTATACTAGCATTACACACCCTATAAGTGTTTGATAAAATGTCTTGATGTGGTTTCTTGAGGAATTAAATGTCCAAAGCATGAGATATCATATTACTGATGTTATGATAATGAAAGAAGCTTATGTATATGCTATAATATGTATAAAGTGTTTCATTAGACAAAGTCCGATCCGGGGGGGCTAAGAGCCCGAATAACCTTGTCGAGGGGTTTGTACCTTGATAACCGAGGTTGGGGTTTGTACTCATCAACCATGTAAGGGGTTTATATTTCGCCACCTAGATCATAAGGTGAAATTATCATCAACCATGTGAGGGGTTTGTACCACACTACCAGGGTGATGGGTGAAACCATCATCAACCAACCAAGGGGTTTGTACTTTGGGATTCTAGCTTGGTGTCTTCTACACATATGATATCCTATATGAGCATGAGTTATTTAAGTATGTTTTGTTCATTCATTAATCAAACATGCCATATTGATATATTATGCCTATTGCCTATTGTTATGCATTTTGATTAAGGTGCTTATCTCTTGTTGCATTGCATCCTACATACTTAGTACATTCAAATGTACTAATGCATACTCTTGCCTACATGATATTACAATATAGGAATCGGTGCCCATGTTGATCATCCTTCTCCATGTGGCTAGACCAGTACTACTCAAGCTTGTTGGTAAGTTCTCTACTTCGGGGACGTTAGTATATGTTGCTCTTAGTATGTATTAAGACATTCTTCTTTATGTTTTATTTTGACTATAAGGGTGAGCCCGGTTGCTTGTCTTGGACCCCCACTCTTATCTATGTATTAGTGGTGTTTGTTGGACATGATATGTCTCTATGATAAGAGCTATGACTCTTGTCTCTTGATGATGATGTTTATGCAAACTTTCCCCTTAGCCCCTTTGTCCCCATTCATATGCTTTATGTTATTTATGTGATTCCACAACTAATAATGTGTAATAACAAGTTAATTGGCTTGTTTGTCGTTCCTTTGGTTTCCCTATTCATCCTGTCACATCTAGGCCCTATGCTTGGGTCGTGACAAACTTGGTATCAGAGCACGGGGTGCTAGTGTAAGAGATTTCATTAGGATGAATCCTCTAATGTTCTATAGGTCAAAGGTGGATGAAGATCCACAAGAGTTCATTCATGAGGTCTACAAGATCTTGAATATCATAGGTATTACGCCAAATGAAAAGGTGGAATTGGCGGCGTACCAACTTAAAAGGGTAGCCCAAATATGGTATGATCAATGGAAGCATGAGAATAGAATTGGTAATGTGGTGCTTTAGGAAGAGTTCAAATTGGCTTTCCTTAATTAGTTTTTCCCTCTTAATCTCAGGGAAGCTAAGTTGGTGGAGTTTATGAACTTGAAACAAGGTGCTATGAGTGTGAAGGTGTTTGCCCTCAAGTTTAATCAACTTTCAAAGTATGCTCCTCATTTGGTGGTCAATCCTAGGTCTAGGATGAATAAGTTCATGATGGGGATTTACGACTTGGTAAGTGAAGAATACCGGTCCACCATGCTAATTAGTGACATGGACTTGTCTCGGTTGATGACCTATGATGATTCAATTTTCATTAAGAGCTTCTTCAAAGCTAAGGTATGTAGGTTTTAGCCATTAGGTCCTTCCACCCATGGTATCCTAATCTCCTTTTGATGAGAAATTGAGGGAAAAGAGGTGGCATAAAGCCAAGAGGGCCCAATTTGAGGGTAAATTTTAAAAAGGGTGCTAGATTTTGTCAAGCTTAAGGGTATTCATATGCTACTAATAGGGGGTTTGCCAATTACTTCCTTAGGCCTCAAGGTATTTGTGGTGTGGTTCCTATTGATGTGTGCCCTGAATATGAAAGGAGCCATGGAGGCCCATGTTTGAAAGGTTCTAATGCATGCTTTGAATTTGGGAAACATGGTCACAAAAAGGTGGATTGTCTACGAAACTGTGGCAAGGTCTGAGGTGCAAATGAAGTTCCATTGGGTAGAGGTGGTCGTCAAGGTGGTGCCCCAAGGCACAATCGGTTTTACGCTCTACATGGGTGGAAATGGATTGGTGAGGCTCCTAATATTGTTACCGGTATGTTTAAAATATTTGACTTTGATGTGTATGCTTTGATTGATCGAGTGCCACTCTTTCCTTTGTTACCCCTTTTGTTGCTAAAAAGTTCCATGTTGACCTTGAGTTATTGCATGAGTTATATGAAGTGTCCACTCCTATTGGTGCCTCTATTGATGCTAGGAAAGTTTATAGAAGTTGTCCTATTTGCATTTTGCATAATTTGATGCCTTGTGATCTTGTTGTATTAGACATAGTAGATTTTGATGTCATTCTTGGAATGGATTGGTTACATGCCTACTATGCTTCTATTGATTGTAGAACCCATAGGGTCAAGTTTCAATTCCCTAATGAACCCATCCTTGAGTGGGAAATTCAAAAGGTGGTGGTCAAGGGTAGATTCATTTCATGCATTTAAACCTGTAAGTTGATCTCTAAGGGGTGTCTTTATCATCTTGTGAGGGTTAGAGATGTGGAGTCTAAAGCCCCTTCCATAGAGTCGGTTCCTATTGTTAATGAGTTTCTTGATGTCTTCCTAAATGACCTTCCTGGTGTCCCTCCTAAAAGGGAGATAGATTTTGGCATAGATCTCCTTCCCGATACTCATCCCATTTCTATTCCCCCTTAACCTATGGCCCAACCAGAGTTGAAGGAGTTAAAATAACAATTGAAAGATTTATTGGAGAAGGGATTTATTAGGCCTACCAAATCACCTTGGAGTGCTCTGGAGTTATTTGTGAAAAAGAATGATGGGTCCCTTAGAATGTGTATTTATTACCGATAACTTAATAGGGCCACCATCAAGAGTAGGTATCCTCTTCCAAGGATTAATGACTTCTTTGACCAATTGCAAGGGGCTAGCTTTTTCTTTAAGATTGATCTTCTGTCTGGGTATCATCAAGTGAGGGTGAGGGAGTATGATATTCCAAAGATGGCCTTTTGGACTAGGTATAGGCATTATGAGTGTGTTGTGATGTCGTTTGGGTTGACCAATGCATAGGTCATCTTCATGGACCTAATGAATAGGATCTTCAAACTCTACCTTGATTCCTTTGTTGTGGTCTTCATTAACAATATATTGATCTATTCACATAGAAGGGAGAAGCATATGGGGCATTTGAGGGTTATGTTGCAAAGATTGAGGGAGGAGAAATTGCCCCGTCGGATATTAGGACTTCTAGGGTCTAGCGGGTTACTATAGAAGGTTTGTGAATAGGTTCTCCTCCATTGCTTCCCCTATGACAAAATTGATTCAAAAGAAGGTTAAGTTTATGTGGACCGATGAGTATGAGAGGAGCTTCAAAATATTGAAAGGCAAACTTGTGTCTGCTGCTATATTGTCACTACTAGATGGGTTTGAGGGATTTGTGGTATATTATGATGCTTTCCGGGTTGGTTTGGGTTGTGTGTTGATGCAAAATGGGAAGGTCATAGCTTATGCTTCTAGAAAACTCAAGGTATATGAAAGGAACTATCCTACCTATGATCTAGAGTAGCCGCCATTATGTTTGCAATAAATATTTGCATCTCTACTTGTATGGGGTGCATATGGATGTGTTCACCGATCAGAAGAGCTCATATATGTCCTCACTAAAAAAGATCTCAACTTTAGGCAAAAAAAATGGTTAGAACTTCTTAAAGACTATGATATAAGTGTGTACTATTATCCAGGTAAGGCAAATATGGTTACAGATGCTTTGAATAGAGTGTCTATGGGTAACCTAGACCATGTTGATGGTGGTGGTAAGGAAATGGCTAGGGAGGTGCATCAATTGGCTAGATTGGGGGGTGAGGTTGGAAAAGGTTGGTGATGATAGTGTTGTTGTTATTGATGGTTCTAAGACTTCATTGGTTGATGAGGTGTTAGCAAAACAAGATCTTGACTTTTCCTTACCTGAATTGAAGGCCTTGGTGAAAGAGGGGCAAAGTAGAGATTTTCTCACAAGGAGGAGATGGTACCCTCAGGTACTAAGGTAGGTTGTGTGTGCCTTGTGTTGGTGGTTTGAGGGAGAAGATCCTTGATAAGGCCCATAATTCTTCTTATTCTATCCACCTCGGTTCCACCAAAATGTATAGAGACTTGAGGGATGTGTATTGGTGGGGAGGTATGAAGAGGGACATTTCCAAATTCATTTCTGGTTGGCATAGTTGTCAACAAGTCAAAGCCGAGCATCAAAGGTCAGTTGGCCTCACCCAAGACATAGAGATTCCTACTTGGAAGTGAGTGTTGATTAATATGGATTTTGTGGTTGGGTTGCCCAATAGTAGGGAAGGTTTTAATTCTATATGGGTGGTGGTTGATAGGATGACAAAATCGGCTTACTTTCTACCGGTTAAGACTACCTATGGGGGTGAAGAGTATGCAAGGTTGTATATCCATGTTTTAGTGAGGTTATATGGGTTTCCTTTGTCCATCATATCGGATTATGATGCACAATTCACCTCACACTATTGGAGGTCTTTTCAAAGGTGTCTTGGTACAAAAGTTTACCTTAGTATGACCTTTCACTCTCAAATGGATGGCCAAGTCGAAAGAACTATTCAAACACTAAAGCACATGCTTAGGGCTTGTGTCTTGGAGCTTAAGGGTAGTTAGGATGACCATCTTCCTTTGATTGAGTTTGCATAAAACAATAGCTATCACTCCAGCATCGGTATGGCTCCTTTTGAGGCTCTTTATGGGAGTCATTATAGATCATCAGTTGATTGGTTTGAGGTTGGAGACGTGGCTTTATTGGGACCGGAGCTGGTTATGGAGGCTCTTGAGAAGGTTAGGATTTTTAGGGGGAAGTTGAGTCCATGATATGTTTGTCCTTATGAGGTGATAAAGAGGGTTGGCAAGGTAGCTTATGAGTTGAAGTTGCCTAGTGAAATGAATTTGGTTTATCCGGTATTCCATGTCTTTATGTTGAGAACATGTGTTAATGATACTAATGTTATTGTGTCACTTGATGTTGTGGGTGTTGTTGAGGATAACTTGACTTATGAGGAGACTCCGACTTAAGCCACTATGTGATTTCAAGTCTTATATTTCGGCCCCAATATGCATTCATGTTTAAGTTGGCAAATTTATGATAATTTTACACTAGATTTTTAAAATGGTGTTTTAGATGTAATGTTGCATTAGTGTTGGGGCTGATTTTTTTATGATCATTCTTGTCATGTACGTCTCTTTTACATTCGTGGACGAATGTTTTCAAGGGGGATATATATAAATGACCCTAAAAAGTGCTGGAAAATGTGCTTCGAAATGCCCAAAAATTTTAAATTCCAGATATCTCAAAATTCTTACACGATATAAAAATTTTGACTTCATATTTTTGTTCAGGGGGAAAACATTAGGGGGAGAAGAGTCTAATTCTGATTTAAGAGCAAACAATTAGCAATTTTGTTTTTCATAATTTTTCTTATCTAGAGTCAATCCACAACAATGCCACGACAAAGCTATCGCAGACATGTATTAATTTTTCCCTGCGACAGGTCCGCATCATGGACCAGATGCAGACTTGTGTATTTTGTTGCCAATGATTTTATCTCGGTGCAAGGATTTTTGGGTCTTGGGCCTAAGTGTTCCCAAACATGTTTTTACCTATACTTAGTGTTATTTAACCCTCATATCATCCTAAATATTCCCCAATATCCTCTCAAACACTTAGCCATATTTTTCACTCCAAAATTCAAGTCTCAAAAACCTCATCAAGATCTAAGGATTTTCTTCAAGCTTCAAGCCTCCATTTTCAATCTTCATCAAGAGCTTCTTCAAAGCTAAGGTATGTGGGTTTCTTTCACGAATTCCTTTCACCCATGATACTCAAGCCTCATTTTACTTAAATTGCATGATTTAAAGATGATTTACAAATGGGTGTTGCTTATTATAAAATTCACTGCACACTATGTTAAAGCTATGTGATATTGTGACTGTTCTGCTATGTTTTGAGCTATAAATCTTGGATCTATTGTAGGATTTGATAAGGGATTTTGATGTATATTGCTTGAGGCATTGCAAAATATTGATTGATGGTTTCACAACAGATTTACTTGTATGAATTCACCTTTATATTTCATGGTTTTATACTAGCATTAGACACTCTCTAAGTGTTTGATAAAATGTCCGGTTGTGGTTTCTTGATGAATTAAAGTTCCAAAGCATGAGATATGATATGATTGATGTTATGATGATGAAAGTAGCTTATGTATATGATATAATTAATATAAAGTTTTGCATTAGACCATGCTCGATCCAAGGGGACTAAGATCCCAGATAACCTTGTCGAGGGGTTTTTACTTTGATAACCAAGGTGGGGATTTGTACTCATCAACCATGTGAGAGGTTTGTACTTCTCCACCTGGGTTATAAGGTCAAAATAATCATCAACTATGTGAGGGGTTTGTACCACACCACCAGGGTGATGGGTTGAAACCATCATCAAGAAACCAAGGGGTTTGTACTTTGGATATCTGGCTTGGTCTCTTCTACACATATGATATCCTAGATGAGCATAAGTTATTTAAGTATGTATTATTTATGCATTGATCATACATACAATATTGATATATTATGCCTATTGCCTATTGTTATGCATTTTGATTAAGGTGCCTATCTTTTGTTGCATTGTATCATACATACTTAGTACATTCAAATGTACCAATGCATACTCTTGCCTACATGATATCACCATGTAGGAACCAAGTGCCCAAGTTGATCATCCTCCTCCATGTGGCTACATCGGCACGACTCAAGCTTATTGGTAAGTCCTCCATTTCGAGGACCTTAGTCTATGTTGCTCTTATTATATATTGAGACATTCTTCTTTATGTTCTCTTTTGACTATGAGGATGAGCCCAGTTGCTTGTCTATGCCCCCACTCATATCTATGTATTAGAGGTGTTTTTTGGACATGATATGTATCTATGATAAGAGCTATGACTATTGTCTCTTGATGATGATGTTTTTGCAAACTTTCCCTTTACTCCCTTTGCCCCTATTCTTACGCTTTATGTCATTTATGTGCTTCCACGATCAGTGATGTGTAATGACAAGTTTAGAGGCTTGTTTGGGGTTCTTCAGGATCGCCATTTACCGAGTCATGTCTAGGCCCTAGGCTTAGGTCGTGACAATGATGATCGATGTTTGGGGATTTTTCCCCCCTTTTTTTTTCTTCACACTAAGATTGTTCTTCCTTTTCATATTTCATTTATGTTATACTGAGTTGATAGTTTGTAGTACACTGATAGATTGCTATTTCTTTGTTATCTTCTACTATTAAGCTAATTGAGCGAATGCGATGGGACTAAGTTATCCGCTTGGGGGCTAACAATAGTTTTCGAGTGCCAGTCATGCCTAGCGTACCCTTCCGAGGCGTGACATACCAGCTTGTTGTTTACCACCTTGTAATTTTTACTTTTAAATGATCTTAAGGTTTCTTGCAATAATTGGAATCCTTCGGCATTTCTATTAAGGTATTATTGTTGTTTTACCCTAGTACTTTTCTTTAAAAGAATATTTTATCTAGTATGCTTTACCCTAATGATAGGCTAAACCCCCATGTATAGGGTTAGCATTAACTTAAACTATTAATATAATGGTAATGAAAGCGCTTGTTTCGATGATCTTAAGGTCATGTTAATACATATCACGAATGGCAAGAGCATGACTTAGTTTGGAGTTCCTGAAGAAGCCCATGATATGGTATAGTGCACTATGATTGGAACCGTAAAAGATATCTCCATTTTTGTGGATTGATGCAGTAGCAGTACTACTACTACTACTACTTATGCTGCTGCTGCTACTACTACTACTACCACCACCACCAAACTCTAGTTTGTAATACCATTCTAAACATATCCTAGTCAGCTGTGACGATGCCGGGGTATCTAAAGTAGGTTTGCATTATCCTACACTAAGTCAAAAATATTGCACAATGACATATACATTAATTTGATAACACTCTAATCACTAACAAACAATGGAAGTAGTTATATGTTTTCAATTTCCCAAAATACACGGTAAAGGTCAAAAACGTTGATTCTTGTCATAACCCCAAAAAATAACAAAAAATGTGCCTCGAAAGTGCTCAGAATTATAATTTTCATATATTCAAAATTCATGATTTATTTCAGAAATCTGACTTCATATTCTTTTTTAGAAGGTCAAATTAGTGAGAAAAGGGTCTAACCCCAATTTTAAAGTGAACGATTCACAATTTTGATTTTCCAAAATGATGAAAAATAGTGTGCCTATGCGTCATTGGCATGATGCGCCACTTTCTTAAATTGATGCCTGTTTTTAAGTTCGGTCCAAGACATTTGGGTCTTTGGCCTAAGCCTTTCCACAAGTGAAAATACTTATACTTAGCCATATTTTGCCTTCATATTATACAACACATTCCCCAATACTCCCTCAAATACTTGGAGTTATATATCCCTCAAATTTCAAATGCCAAAACCCTCTCCAGATCTCAAGGAATTTGACCAAGCTCCAAGTCTCCATCTCCAATCTTCATCAAGTTCATCTACAGAGCTAAGATATGTGGGTTTCCTTCATGGGTTCCTTTCACCCATGATGCCCAAGCTTCCTTTTCTTACAATTTTCATGATTTAAAGTTGATTTACTCATGGGTCTTATTTATTATGAAATTCACTGCACACTATGTCAGGGTTTATAAGATTGTGACTGTTTTACTATATTATAGGCTATGAATATAAGATCTCTTGTGAGATTTGATGAAGGATTTTGATGTATATTACTTATGAGTATTACCAAGTATCAATTGATGGTTTTCCATTGGATTTTCTATCATGATAATACTCTTGAATTGCATGGTTTTACACTAGTATTCCACACCCACCAAGAGTTTGATAAAATGCCTTATTAAGGATTCTTTAAGTTTGATGATCTATTGGTTGAGTTATGATTCAAATGACTCTATGATGATTATGAGCATTCTAAAGATGTGATTAAATCATGAAAATGTTGATGATGTTGTAGGGCCGAATTAAGCCCTCTTCTTAAAATTATACCTCTTGTGAGCCTTTGATGTTGGTGTTAATGAAAGGGTAATGTTGATGATGAACCATTCTTATGATTCAAGTTAAGCTTATCATTTGAGCTCAATGATGTTGAGACCTACACATGTGATGTCTCTATATTTATTACAAGTTATTAAAGTATGATTATCTTATATATTCTGTGGTATTAGACTTAGCACTAAGTGGACTAGAGAAAAGTTCCCAAGACCTAGAACTATGTGCCATTATAGGTGAATGCATTAGTGGTGAGTCCCCAAATCTCTAAGAGGCGAGTACCCTAAATATAAGGGCTTGAGGTGAGTACCCGAGTTCGGGCTTGAGGCAAGTACCCGAGTCAAAGAACTAGAGGCGAGTACCCGATTAACATAAGGCTTAGTGGATCCATTTAGGCATTAGGAGGTTCATCTTGGAAAGTAACTTCCCCCTTTCCTTCGATATGGGGTTGACGTAAGGATTCTGAGTTGTAAATCGCTTGGTCTTATCTTATGTCGGTTGAGGTTTCTTCCCAAACTCTGTATTATGAACTATACAAGTTGATTTGGATTGTAAGAATGGTTTTACTTCAAACAACATTCATATATGCCATATTGTTAGTATGTTATTCATTGCTTATGATTTTGCTTTTTGCCTATGATGCCTATTTCTTGTTGCATTGCATCCTACATACTTAGCACATTCAAGCATACTAACGCATACTCTATGTACTAAAGCTATCTTTCCTTTATCTATGTATTGACTATAAGGGTGAGCCCAGATATTTATCATGGCCTCCATTCTTATCTATGTAATAGAAGTGTAGTTGGACATGTTATGTATCTATGTTATGAGCCTTGACTCTCTTGTTTTTGATATTATGATATGGAAGTCTACCCTTAGTCGCAATACCCTTGTTTATGCTTATCTCTCATTGTCATTTTAATTACTTTCGCGGCCATGGATGTGTAATGATATGCTATGAGGCTTGTTTGAGGTTCTTTCGGGTTCCCCATCTGTCAATCACGTCTAGGACCTAGGCTTTGACATAAAAAAATGGTATCAGAGCACTAAGTTGTTAGATCCTCAAAGTACAATACACTGTGTTGATTAGAGATTTATTCATGGTTGTGTTGTGTACCACAAATATGAATAGGAGGCTATGAGACGGTTTAGGAAATGTTTCCCCTCTTCATATTCTCCCTTCTTCATATGCTAAGTCATGCTATAGAGCTGAAGTAATTTTTCCTTCTTACAATTATTCTTTGTTATGCCAGATCATGCCTAAGACAAGAGAAAAAAAAGCGTGCTCTCCCGAAGAACAGCTGAATCATGGAGAATTCTGGGATGTACTTACTATGTTAGCTCAAGTCGTGGCTAATCAAGACAACCAAGAGGTCCAAGCCCCTCATGCTCCTACTCGGACATCTCGAGTGAGGGACTTTATGAGGATGAATTCATCAGAATTCTATGTATCTAAGGTAGATAAGGACTTTAAAGAGTTCATTGATGAGGTCTACAAGTTATTGGCTATCATGGGAGTTATATCAGAGGAAAATGCAGAGTTGGCGGCTTACCAACTCAAAGGGGTAGTACAAATATGGTTTAATCAATGGAAGGAAGAGAAGGGGGTTGACAATGTGGTTTTGTGGGAGGAGTTCAAGGTGACTTTTCTTGATCGATTCTTCCCTCTTGAGCTTAGGGAAAGTCAATTGGTGGAGTTCAGGAACTTGAAATAAGGATCTTTGAGTTTAAGGGAGTATGCCCTCAAGTTTAATCAACTTTTAAAATATGCCTCTAATTGGTAGCCGATCTAAGATCTAGGATTGGTAAATTCATGATGGGAGTATTCAACTTGATAAATAAGGTATGCCAGTCCACTATGTTAATCAGTGATATGGATTTGTCCCACCTCATGATTTATGCTGAACAACTTGAGGGGGAGAAGCTTAGAAAGAGGAGAAGTGAGGGGTCCAAGAGGACTTGATTTGATGGTATCTTCCGAGGTCAACGGTATGATGATGCTCCAAACAAGAGGGTCACCAAGGATGGGGTGTCCAACCCCAAGTATTAAGGTGAAGGTGTTGGTGGACAAGCTTCTCTTACATGCGACAAGTGTGGAAGGTACCACCCGGGAGATTGTTTAACCAGTTCAGGTGCGTGTTTTGGATGTGGTGGAATGGATCATAAGATGAGGCATTATATGTGGGTCCCTAAAGATCAGAAGGATGGTCATTGACGTGTTCTACCATACCCTTCTAGGGGTCACTAGACTTGGCTTGGTGCTTCACAGGTAAGTTGAAGGTTTTGATTCTAATTGATCCTGGTTCCTCTATACCTTGCATTATTCCATTTTAGTTGCTTATGGGCCTCTTGTGTGCCTTAAGTTGTTATGTAAACCTTTGGTGTCTTCCTCTTGTTGAGTATATTATTGCTAAGAATATTCATAGGTGTTGTTCCATGTTCATCTTGACTTAGGTCTTGCCTTGTAACTTGTTGGAGTTGATGTGGTTGAATTGATGTCATGCTTAGGGTTTATTAGCTGCATGTATATTATGTCCCAATAGATAGTAGAACCCGTAGAGTAGAATCTGACTCCCTATAAACCCATCTTTGAGTGGGAGTTTGTCATATGGTAGCAAAGGAGGTAGATCCATTCTTGTCTTAAGGTCCAATTGATCTCTAAGGATTGCCCTATGTTCTTATTGCGTAGGGTCTTGTCTTGTGATTTTGGTTGGACTTAGGTTGTTCGATTGGAGGTTTTGAGGTGGTTTTGCTACTTCATATCGTATTTCCAATGAGTGTAGAGTCGTAAGGTTGTAACATGATGGTTAAAAATGATTGATTTATGTCGCCAACTACTTTAGGTTTGTCACTTCTCTAAGCTTGATCTTTGTTTCGGGTTTTGTCTGTAAGTGAGGATGAGGGTAGGTGATATTTCTAAGTGTCTTTTCGGACTAGGGGTGAACATTTTAGTGTTGTTGGAGATGTCTGCTTGACTTATGCACTGACTATCTTTATGGGTTTTATGAATAGGGTCTTAAAACCCTACCTTGGCTTGTTGGAGGTGGCCTCTAGTGGTGAAATATTAATTTATTTAGAGCTTCTTAATCATTTAGGGGTAGTGTTGTAAGTATTGGGGATGAGAGGTTGTTTGCTAAATATGATAGGTGTAAACGAAGGATATCAAGAAGGTGGTTAGAATACTTTAAGGATCATGACATGAGTGTGCATCATTTTCCCTGGTAAGGCTAATGTTTTGGTCGGTGCTCTAAGTAGCCTCGTGTGTGTTGATGATGGCAGTAAAAGGTGATTGAAGGGGTCCCTCGTTTGGCTAGATTGGGGAATTTAAGTTGGAAGAGGTTGAGCATGGTGGTGTAGTATTCCTAATGATTCCCAATCTTCTTTGGTTGGAGAGTTCTAGATTAAGCAAGGCCTTGATTTTGTCTTATTAGGGTTGGGAGTTTTGGGTGAAGAGATGGTAGAGTGGAGGTTGTCTCCTAAGGGGGAGATGGTGGGTTGTTGTACCCAGTGGACTAGATGGGTATAAGGTTGACAATTGAGTTTAGGATTGTGAGCCCTTGTAGGTTGTAGAGAAAGGTTGGTAAGGTTGCTTAAGGATTGGAATTACCTAGGGATATAGTTATGGTTTGTCTGGTTTTTTATGCTTTTATGTTGAGGGGATGTGTTGGTGACTTTAGTGTCATAGAACTCTTTAAGGTTGTGGGTATTGTGGAGGATAAATGGCTTGGGAGAAGGTTCCGATGGAGGTATTGGGTGTTGTAGAGGATAAGTTGGCTTAGGAGAAGGTCCCTGTGGAGGTATTGGATGGAAGGGATAAAGAAGTTGATTGATGAGGACGTAATGTTTTTCAAGGCCCATTAGAAGAATCGACAAGTCAATAGTGTGTCTCGAGGAGCCGGAGCGGGCATGGAAAAATGATATCCATACCACTTTCATTCTATTCAACCATATGGTATCATGTCAACCCTTTTTCTGATTTCATGTCTCATGTTCCAGCCCCTAAGTCATTTGCATGCATTCATGTTTACATTGAAAAGGTTCATGGTGATTTTACACTTATGTTGAGATTTTTAAAATGGTGTTTTAAGTGTGTTGTTGCATTCTTGTTGAGGCTGGTCTCTTTGTGATTACTCTTCTCTTGTATGTTTCTTTGACATTCGCAAGGGGGAGGTATTATAACGATCCCAAAAAGTGCCTAAAAATGTGTCTTGAAAGTGCTCGGAATCATAATTTCCATATATCTCAAAATTCACAATTTATTTTGGAAATTTGACTTTATATTCTATTTCAGGGGGTCAAATTGAGTGGGAAAAGGGTCTAAGCTCTGATTTTAGAGCGAACGATTAACAATTTTGATTTTCCAAAATGACAAAAATAGTGTGCCTGCGCATCATTGGCGCGACGCGCCACTATGTTAAATGGAGACCAATTTTAAAGTTTCATCCAAAACTTTTGGGTCTTTGGCTTAAGTCTTCCCACACGTGAAATACCTATACTTAGCCATATTTTGCCTTTATATCATACAAGACATTCCCCAATACTCACTTAAACACTTAGGCTTATATTTCTCTCAAATATCAAGTGCCAAAACCCACTCCGAATCTAAAGGAATTCAACCAAGCTCCAAGTCTCCATCTCCAATCTTAATCAAGTTTATCTCCAAAGCTAAGGTATGTGGTTTTTTTTCATGGGTTCCTTTCACCCATAATGTTCAAGATTCCTTCTCTTACAAATTGCATGATTTAAAGTTGATTTACTCATGGGTTTTGTTTATTATGAAATTCACTGCACACTATGTTGGGATTTATGAAATTGTGACTGTTTTAATATGTTTTGGGCTATAAATCTAAGATCTATTGTGAGATTTGATGAAGGATTTTGATGTATATTGCTTGAGAATGTTACCAAGTATCTATTGATGGTTTTACACTGACTTTTCTAGCATGATTCTACTCTTGAGTTGTATGGTTTTACACTAGCACTACACACCCGCCAAGTGCTTGATAAAATATCTAGTTATAATTTCTTGAGGAATTGAAGGCCCAATGCATGTCTTATGAGTAGAATGACTTTATGATGAGGAAAGAAATGTATGTATATAATAATCTCTATAGTGTTGGGAATTAACCAAGCCTCACTCGAGAGGTTGTAGGCCCGGGTAACCATGTTGAGGGGTTTGTACCTCAATCTTCTTGCTCAGAGATGGTAGGCTCATGCAACCATATTGAGGGGTTTGTACCTCAATCGCATCACTCGAGAGATGATAGGAACGTGCAACCATGTCGAGGGGTTTGTACCTTGATAATCATGTTGAGGGGTTTGTACCTCATCAACCATGTTGAGGGGTTTGTACGTCATCAACCACATTGAGGGGTTTGTACATCATTTGCCTCTCCAAGGAGGTTGTAGGACTTGGATATTCACTATTAATGGTCTCTTCTTACACATGTATTATGTTCTATATAAGCATGATTTTACTTCAAGCATCATTCATACATGCCATATTGCTATATGCTTATTCATTGCTTATGTTATGTATTTTATTTATGGTGCTTATCACTTGTTGCATTGCATCCTACATACTTAGTACATTCAAATGTACAAATGCATATGCTATGCCTATATGATATCACCATGTAGGATCTGAAGTCCCACTTGATCATCCTCCTCCACGTGGCTAGTACGATTTCTCTCAAGCTAGTGGTCTATGAAGGTAATCCCGGTTGCTTGTCTTGGTGCCCGTAGTAGAGGTGTTGTTGGACATGTTAAGTATTGAGCCTTGATACTCTTGTTTTGGTGCTTATGTTATGAAAGTATTCCTTTAGCCCATTTTCACCTTATTTCTACTCTTATTATGTTGTTTAATTACTTTCGCTACCAATGATGTGTAATGATATGTTAAGAGGCTTGTTTGGGGTCCCTTCGAGTTCCTCATTCACCGTGTCACGTCTAGGCCCTAGGCCTAGGCTGTGGTAAACTTGGTATCAGAGCACTAGGTTGTTAAGTCCTCGGCTTCCAACACACCATGTTGATTAGAGTCTTATTCATGGTTGTGTTGTGCACCATAACTATAAGCAAGAAGCTATGAGGCCTTTAGGAAATGTTTCCCTTCTTTATGTTCCAAGTTGATCTGTAGAGTTAAAGTAAGGTTCCCTCCTAATAATTATTCTTTGCTATGCTAGGTCATGCCTAACACAAGAGGAAGGAGAGGCCGCACTCCCAAGGAACAACCGGCACATGGTGAGCTCTGAGATGCTCTCACTTTGCTAGCACAAGTTGTGGCTAACCAAGGCAACGAAGGGGCCCAAGCCCCTCATGCTCCTACACTGGCATCTCGGGTGAGGGATTTTATGAGGATGAACCCATCAAAATTCTGTGGGTCTAAGGTAGATGAGGACTCTCAAGAGTTCATTCATGAGATCTAAAAGGTGTTGGCAATCATGGGTGTAAGATTGGAAGAGAAAGCAGAGTTGGCGACCTACCAACTCAAATGGTAGCACAAATATGGTTTAATCAATGGAAGGAGGAGGAGAAGGGAATCAATAATGTGGTGCTTTAGAAGGAGTTCAAGGCGGCCTTTTTTAATAGGTTCTTCCCTCTTGAGCTTAGGGAGGCCAAGATGGTGGAGTTTATGAATTTGAAATAAGGGTCTATAAGTGTGAGGGAGTATGCCCTCAAGATCAACCAACTATCTAAATATGCTCCCCACTTGGTTGCCGACCCAAGGTCTAGAATGAACAAGTTCGTGATGGGTGTAGCCAATTTGGTGAGTGAGGAATGTCGGTCCACTATGTTGATAAGTGACACGAATTTGTCCCATTTGATGACCTATGTCGAATAAATGGAGTAGGAAAAACTGAGGAAGAGGAGGAGTAATGAGGCCAAGAGGCCTGTTTTGAGGGAAAATTCAAAGTTCGAAAGGGTGGCCGGTTCTATCAAGGCCAAGAGTCTTCTCATGCATAAGAGGGTTGCCAATGACTTTCCAAGGGCCCAAGGTGTTAGGGGTGTGGTTCCTAATGGTGGGTGTCCAAAATGTGGTAGGGATCATAGTGGCCCGTGCTTGAGGAATAATAATGCTTGTATGGTTGTAAGGAAGTTGGCAGAAGGTGATGGATTACCCTCAAAATTGTAACAAGGGTAAGGATGTTCGTGCACAAGGTGTAATGCGGTTCCTTTGGGGAGAGGTGACCGACAAGATGGTCCTAAAGTACAATCTATTCTATGCACTCAAAGGGAGGCAAGGGGTTGAGGAGGTTCCCGATGTCATCATAGGTATGTTAAAAGTCTTTGATTTTGATGTGTATGCATTGATTGATCCGGCTGCCACTCTTTCTTTTGTTACCCCTTTTGTTACCAAAAAGTTCCATGTTGAGCCTGAATTGTTATGTGAGTCTTATGAGGTGTCTACTCCTATTGGTGCATCTATTATCGCTAGAAAGATGTATAGAAATTGGTCCCATTTGCATTTTCCGTAAGATATTGCCTTGTGATCTTATTGAGTTGAAAATGGTGGATTTTGATGTCATTCTTGGGATGGATTGGTTGCATGCATACTATGCCTCTATTATTTGTAGAACATGTAGGGTCAAATTCCAATTCCCAAATGAACCCATTCTTGAGTGGGAGAGTTATGATGTGGTGGTCAAGGGTAGATTCATCTTTTGCATTAAAGCCCGTGAGTTGATCTCTAAGGGGTGTCTTTATCATCTTGTGAGGGTAAGGGATGTGGAGTCCAAAGCTCCTTCTATAGTGTCGATTCCGGTTGTAAACGAGTTCCTTAATATTTTCCCAAATAACCTTCCCGGTGTTCCTCCCCAAAGGGAGATAGATTTTGGTATAGATCTCCTTCCCGATACTCAACCTATTTCTATTCCCCCTTACCGTATGGCCCTGAATGCCGTAAGTTGATCTGTAAGGGGTGTCTTTACCATTTTGTGAATGTTAGGGATGTGGAGTACAAGGTCCTTCCTATAGAGTCGGTTCCAATTGTAAATGAGTTCCTCGATGTCTTTCCAAATGACCTTCCCAGTGTTCCTCCCGAAAGGAAAATAGATTTTGGTATAAACCTCCTTCCCGATACTCAACCCATTTCTATTTCCCCTTATCGTATGGCCCCAATAGAGTCAAAGGAGCAATTAAGGGATTTGTTGGAGAAGGGTTTCATTAGGGCTAGCCAATCACCTTGGGGTGCACCGATGTTGTTTGTGAAGAAGAAGGATGGGTCCCTTAGAATGTGTATTGACTACTAACAACTTAATAGTGTCACCATTATGAATAAGTATCCTCTTCCAAGGATTGATGATTTGTTTGACCAATTGCAAGTGCCTAGTCACTTCTCTAAGATTGATCTTTGATTCAGGTACCATCAAGTGAAGGTGAGGGAGTGTAATGTTCCTAAGACGGCCTTTCGGACTAGGTATGGGCATTATGAGTTTGTTATGATGTCTTTTGGATTGACTAATGCACTGACTATCTTCATGAATCTTATGAATAGGGTTTTTAAACCCTACCTTGATTCATTTGTTCTAGTCTTCATTGATGATATTTTGATCTATTCACAAAGTGAGAAGGAGCATATAGGTCATTTGATGGTAGTGCTACAATGATTGAGGGAAGAGAAGTTGTATTCCATGTATGAGAAGTGTGAATTTTTGTTGAAGGAGGTTGCCTTTCTAGGTCATGTGGTGTCGGGGGATGGTATTAAGGTGGATCCCGAAGAGACAGATATGATTTGAAAATTGGCCTACACCATTGACCCCGTAAGATATTAGGAGCTTCTTGGGCTTAGCGGGTTACTACCAGAGGTTTGTGAATGAGTTCTCTTCTATTACTTCTCCTATGACCAAGTTGACCCTAAAGAAAGCCAAATTTGTGTAGTCTAATGAGTATGAAAAGAGTTTCCAAACATTGAAGGATAAGCTTGTGTCAGCTCCTATTTTGTCACTACCGGAAGGGATAGAGGGGTTTGTTGTGTATTGTGATGCTTCTAGAGTTGGTTTGGGTTGTGTTCTAATGCAAAATGGTAAAGTGATCGCCTATGCTTCTAAACAACTCAAAGTGCATGAAAAGAATTATCCTACCCATGATCTTGAACTAGTCGCTGTGGTATTTACATTAAAGATTTGGCATCACTATTTGTATGGGGTACATGTTGATGTGTTCACCTATCATAAGAGTCTCCAATATGTTTTCACTCTAAAAGATCTCAACTCAAGACAAAGAAGGTGGTTAGAACTTCTTAAGGATTATGATATGAGCGTGCATTATCATCCTGGTAAGGCTAATATAGTGGCCGATGCTTTGAGTAGGGTGTCCATGGGTAGTCTAGCATATGTTGATGATGGTGGCAAAGTGGTGGCTAGGGAGGTCCATCGGTTGACTAGATTGGCAGTTAGGTTGGAAGAGGTGGATAATGGTGTTGTTGTTGATGATGGTTCTAAATCTTCATTGGTTGAGGAGGTGAAAGCTAAGCAAGATCTTGACCCTGCTTTATTAAAATTGAAGGCTTTGGCAAAAGATGGTAAGGTGGAGGGTTTCTCCCAAGGGGGAGATGGTGCCCTTAGATACCAAGGTAGGTTGTGTGTACCTTGTGTTGATGACTTGAGAGAAACGATTCTTGATGAGGCCCATAATTCTTCTTATTCTATTCATCCCGATTCTACCAAAATGTATAAAGATTTGAGGGATGTGTATTGTTGGGGAGGCATGAAGAGGGACATTGCCAAATTTGTGTCTAGTTGTCATAGTTGCCAAAAAGTCAAAGTCGAGCATCAAAGACCAGATGGCCTATCACAGGACAGAGATTCCTACTTGGAAGTGGAAGGAGATTAGTATGGATTTTGTGGTTGGATTTCCCAAGACTAGAAAAGGTTTTGATTCCATATGGGTTGTGGTTGATAGGACGACGAAGTCGGGTCACTTTCTACCGGTTAAGACCACATATGGGGTTAAAGATTATGCTAGGTTGTACATTCATGACTTGGTGAGGTTGCATGGGGTTCCCTTGTCTATCGTATCTGATCATGGTGCTCAATTTACTTCACATTTTTGGAATTCCTTTCAAAGGGGTCTTGGTACAAATGTTAAACTTAGCACGACCTTTCACCCTCAAACGGATGGCCAAGCGAAAGAACTATCCAAACACTTGAGGATTATGCTTAGAGCTTATGTTTTGGAGTCTAAGGGTAGGTTAGGGAAAACTTAGCACGACCTTTCACCCTCAAACGGATGGCCAAGCGAAAGAACTATCCAAACACTTGAGGATATGCTTAGGACTTGTGTATTGGAGCTTAAGGGTAGTTGGGATGATCATCGTCCATTGATTGATTTTGCCAATAACAATAGCTATCATTCTAGCATCGCTATGACCTCTTTTGAGGCTCTCTATGGTAGACGTTGTAGATCATTGGTTGGATGGTTTGAGGTTGGAGATGTGGCTTTGTTGGGACCAAATCTGGTTATGGAGGCTCTTGAGAAGGTTAGGATGATTAGAGAAAGGTTGAAGATAGCCCAAAGTCGCCAAAAGTCCTATGCCAATGTGAGAAGGAGGGATCTTGAATTCAAAGTGGGTGGTTGGGTTTATTTGAAGGTGTCACCTATGAAGGGTGTGATTCATTTTGGTAAGAAGGGTAGTTAAGTCCAAGATATGTGGGTCCTTATAGGGTAATGAGGAGGATTGTTAAGGTAGCTTATGAGTTGGAATTGCCTAGTGAAATGGATTTGGTTCATCCGAAGGTATTAATCTAAGTCCTCTATGTAATTTCAAGTCTTAAGTTCAGCACTCATGTCATTGCATGCATTCATATTTAAATTGACAAGTTCATGATGATTTTACACTTGTGTTGAGATTTTTGAAATGATGTTTAAGTGCATTGTTGCATCCTTATGAGGGCTGAAATTGTCATGTTTACATCTTTCATATACCTTTCTTTGACATTTGAGGACGAATGTCCTCTAGGGGGAGATATTGAAACGACCCTAAAAAGTGCTCAAAAATATGCCTCAGAAGTGCCCAGATCATAATTTCCATATATCTCAAAATTCATGCGTGATATCGAAAATCCGACTTCATCTTCTTATTCAGGGGGCAAAAATGAGTGGGAAATGGGTCTGAACCTGATTTAAGAGCAATCGTTTCAAAATGCAAAAATTGCAAAAATGTGATTTTTAGTAAGCATTCGAGCCCCTGGCGTGACGCGCCAAGGGTGCGCCACAGTGTTAAAATGTGCCAGTTTTCTTGTCCGGTCCAAGGCCTTTGAGTCTTGGGCCTAAGCCTTCCCATGAGTGAAAATACCTATACTTAGCCATATTTTACCTTTATATCATTCAAGACATTCCCAAATACTCACTCAAACACTTAGACAATATTTTATCTCAAAATTCAAGTGTCCAAATCTCTTCTGGATTTTAAGGATTTCACTCAAGCTTCAAGTCTCTATTTTTAATCTTCATCAAGAATTCTCCAAAGCTAAGGTATGTGGATTACAACCAGTGGGTCCTTCCACCCATGGTACCCAAACTTTCTTTTTATGTAAATTACATGATTTAAAGTTGATTTACTCATGAGTATTACTTATTATGAATTTCACTGCACACTATGTTGGGGTTTTATGAAGTTGTGATTATTTTAGCATATTTTGAGCTATGAATCTGAGATTTATTATGAGATTTGATAAAGGGTTTTGATATATATTTCTTAATGGTGTTACTAAGTAGCTATTGATGGTTTACACAGAATTTTCTAGCATGATTCCACTCTTGAATTGCAAGATTTTACACTAGTACTGCGCCCGCCAAGTGTTTGCTAAAATATTCAGCTATGATTTCTTGAGCAACTGAAGGCCCAATGTATATCTTATGAGTTGAATGACATTATGACGAGGAAACAAATGTATGCATATGGTACTATCTCTATAGTGTTGGGAATTGACCAACCTTCACTCGGGAGGTTGTAGGCCCAGGTAACCATGTTGAGGGGTCTGTACCTCGATCGCCTCGCTCGGGAGGTGGTAGGCCCATGCAACCATGTTGAGGGGTTTGTACCTCTATCGCCTTGCTCGGGAGGTGGTAGGCCTGTGCAACCATGTCAAGGGGTTTGTACCTTGATAACCATGTTGAGGGGTTTGTACCTCTATCGCCTTGCTCGGGAGGTGGTAGGCCTGTGCAACCATGTCAAGGGGTTTGTACCTTGATAACCATGTTGAGGGGTTTGTACCTCATCAACCTTGTTGAGGGGTTTGTACCTTATCAACCACATTGAGGGGTTTGTACCTCATTCACCTCTCAAAAGAGGTGGTAGGCTTTGGATATTCACTATTAATGGTCTCTCCTTACACTATATTATGTTCTATATAAGCATGATTTTACTTCAAGCGTCATTCATACATATCATATTGCTATATGCTTATTCATTGCCTATGTTATGCATTTTGTTTATGGTGTTTACCACTTATTGCATTGCACCTATATACTTAGTACATTCAAATGTACTAATGCATACTCTATGCCTACATGATGTCACCATGTAGGAACCGGAGTCCTATTTGATTATCCTCCTCCACATGGCTAGTACGATTTCTCTCAAGCTAGTTGGCGAGTCTTCCATTCTGGGGACAATGTCTATGATCTCATGCTATGTACTAAGACTATCGTTCTTTTATGTATGTATTGACTATGAGGGTGAGCCCGGTTGCTTGTCTTGGCCCCTACTCTTATCTATGTAGTAGAGGTGTTGTTGGACATGTTATGTATTGAGCCTTGACTCTCTTGTTTTGGTGCTTATGTTATGAAAGTATCCCTTTATCCCCCCTTTCCCTTATTTCTACTCTTATTATGTTGTCTAATTGCTTCCGTGACCAATAATGTGTAATGATATGTTAAGATACTTGTTTGGGGTCCTTCGGGTTCCCCATTCGTCGTGTCACGTCTAGGCCCTAGGCTTGGATCTTGACAAAAAGTTCATGAAATTCAAGTGTAAAAGTGTTTAGGGATTCTTGGTTGAAAGGGACCAAGAATCAATCTCACATACCTTACCTAATGAAGAAGATTCAAGAAGAAATTTAATGAAGAAAGGAGGTTTCCCTTGATTTCCATACTTAGTCTTCAAAAGAGTCTTTGAAAGAATTATTAAGGATCGGTCAATGTAATTCTAAGTGTAAGGATGAATTTGAATGAGAGAAATAAAGTATAGGTCATTTGAATATGTTTAGGTAGCATAGGAAGTCACCAAAGACCCTTAGGATAAATCATAGTTACAAAAATACCACTAATGAAATGAGTAGAAAAATTGAAGTCAAGGTCTCAGAGAGGGGGTATACTATTCGTGAGGCGCTATACGGACTGTATACTAGCTCGTGATCCAACACTTAGAAAAATTTCACTTGACGAAGTTTCGAGACGGAAATTCCATACTTAGAGAAATTCAACATAGGCACCTATACCGAAGGGTTATACGGATCGTACCAAACCACATAGTCCATGTACTCAAGATTGAATCTATATTGCCCATTGCTATTCACACATCATTCATGGAATATGCATTCATTTACATTGAATATTATGAAAATTATGAAGTGAGTTAAGCCCTCATGTGTTTTATGAAATTGAATTGGTGGGTTAAGCTCAGTCATATGGTTATGACAAGAATGTGATCACATATATGTTTATGATATTTGGCTCTTTGAGCATATTGGGTGTTTACACCTCATGTGATAATGTGAATGGGCTATTCCTATTCATAAATTGTATGATATGAAATGTAATTTGACATTTGAGTCCAAGCATGAAAGATTATGAAGAATGAATGTTTGGCTTTTAAGCTCAAGTGCATTGAAATGATTTGATAAGACTTGCATCTCTTTTGAAATCATGTATACATGTATATATTCTTGCGAGATGATGATTTAGCACCGATGGATTGGGCGTGTTGGGGCTATCCCCAAAGGCCCTCTCCTTTTCCTTGAACTATATCCCTACCATAGGTATATGTTTATGAAAATTCTATCTGAAATAGGTGTGGCCATAAGAAAGATTAATTCTCTGAAATGGGGGGGCCCATAAGGAAAAGAATTATATGATGTGATATGAAAATTCTATCCGAAATGGGGGTGCCCATAAGGGAGGTTGCTTATCCGAAATGGGGGTGCCTATAAGGTGAAGTATGGTTTACCTTTGGCAAGTGGACCACCTCTTTATAGATGTGGGGGTTAAATCGAGATTCTAAGTAATAGCTCGCTTGGTCTTACATATGTCGGTTGAGGTTACATCCCCACTTTATATGAGCATTATTGAATTTCATGGATCATGAATTTCATGGCATATCGTTATACTACTTTTCTTTCCATATATGTTTCTTTCTATATTATATGCCCTTTGTTGACACCCAATTTTGGCCTTCCACAATATAAATTAGTTGGCGAGCTTCTTCAATTTTTAACAATTTAAAATAATTTTTTAAAAATAAAAATATTTTAAGTTATTTTTGGTATTATACATATTTTCTTTCATATGGTTTGTACATATGTAATTACATACTTTTTCATAATTATCCAAAAATCAAAAGATTATATTCTTGTTTCTTGTCTTAGTTTAATTACAAACTATTTTCAAAATTAAGTAGTTCATAATTGAGTTAATTATTTTACTTAGTTAATTTTAAAGAAGCTCATTACTTGATCTAATATAATTTATTATGTATTAAAATTTCTACCACAATTTTCTCCTGACCCCATACCTTTTCCTCCGACCCCGCATGTTTCCCTTTTTTCTTTTCTCCTTCCCTTTCTCCTCCCCTTTTTCCTTTAGCCCTTCCCTTTCCTATTTTCCCCTTTTTTCTCTCTCCTTCTTTCCACGCACCGCCTATCTCTTCTTCATCTCTCTCAAAACCCACCACAAAATAGCCTCAAACCAATGTCAAGAATCCCACCACCATGGCAGCTCCGACCAACCACCAAAACTCAGCATAAAATAACAACCAAACAACCCCGATACCCCGTCGAAAACCAACCCAGAAACGACCAAAAGAACCCACCAAAGCCCCCATTTTCCGACCACTATCTCCCAGCTTTCCAATGCCGAAATCCAATGAGCCACCAAGGTTCGAGCTCGCATAGCCAGCAACAGCGATAGCCAAGCTCCAGCAAAGGACGAACGAAACGAAATCTAACGAGCTACAGTCAACCAAACACACCCCCATCGTGAATCTAGCTCTAGCAAGCATTTTCAGTGCCATTTCCAAATCTGATCGGAAAATACTCTTCGGTGACATCTTATTCCCTATTCACTTTACGTGTATGTATGAGTTTTTATAAGATAAGTATTTATTGTTGCTGTGTTCTTTATTTCTTATTTGTGCCTTATGTATTATTCTTGTCACATTTTTAGTTTATTCGTTGAATTATTTTCATTATACTGTTGCTATTAAGTTCAATTTTTACTTATATTAATTACATTTATTGATTCTCTATTGTTTCTTTTTTTCCTCCAGGAACTTCCCATCATATTTGGTTAAAGTTTTGCTAATTTTCATTGTTATTATTATTTTTTTAAAAAATCATGATTAGCAAACTTATATATTACAAGTTAAAAATGATCTTTATCGTCTGTCCAATTCTTTCTTTATTTTATTCTTTTTATCACTGCTTGTGGACTTGTAATTTTTCTCTTTATGCCTTGTTGTTTTTGACTTACCAGTAAGATCTCTAGTTCATTGTTTATTATTGTTTATTGTAGATGTCATTTGTTTTATTACTCCTATTATATTATTGCTTTAGATTTAGTTTTTTTCTTTCAATGTTATGTTTGTTACAGTTGTTACTTTAGTGTTGTTATTTTAGATCACTTCATTTCTCATTATCTTGCCATGTTGATGTTGTTACTTTTGTTACGAGCTATGAGTTTAATTTCGTGTTGTTGTTGTTGTTGTTGTTGTTGTTGTTGTTGTTGTTGTTGTTGTTGTTGTTGTTGTTGTTGTTGTTGTTGTTGTTGTTGTTGTTGTTGTTGTTTAAAATTGGCCAATGAAAAAATCTATCCATTGGATTTAGAGGCCTCCCCATTTAGAAAAGACGAAAAATATTTAGTTTAGAATTAATATTCACTGCATGTTAAAATTAGAAAATTTTTAATTTAAATTTACATACATATTATTTGTTAAAATTGATGCGGAGGATTTTTAATTAGAAAATATTTTGCTATTGCTTTAAACTTTAGATTTAGATTTTTGCATTTCAATAATCATTTTGTTGTTGTTTTGTGGCTGTCCTTAGTTTGCTGTTCATCATTTTATTCACTATTGGTTCCTTATCATAATTGTTGTTTCTTTTACTTGGTTGACTATTGGTTCCTTATCATAATTGTTATTTTTATTTTATTGACTATTCATTCCTTATCATAATTGTTGTTTCTTTTACTTGGTTGACTATTGGTTCCTTATCATAATTGTTATTTTTATTTTATTGACTATTCATTCCTTATCATAATTATTGTTTTTACTTTGTTGACTATTGATTCCTTATCATTATTTAATAACATTCTTTATTAAAGGTTCCTTATCATTATTTGATAACATTATTTATTAAACTTGGCCAATGATGAATCTATTCGTCGAATTTCGAGACTTCCTCATTTAAAAGACAGAACAATCTTAGTTTATTCTTTATTTATCCATTATTGTATATATTATTCTTTGCATATATTTCCTGATTTTTATACTTGTGTTATATTGCTTATCTCCTTAATTTGGAAAAAAATGAGTTCAGCTGGGACCCACAGTTGTGGATTCTAAAATGTGCTAATACCTTCCCTTCAGAATAACTTGAACCTTTATCTGAAATTTTTTGCTTTACATATTATTTTGTAAATAATTAATTAATTTTCTAATTATTCTTAAAATTAGGTGGCGACTCTAAATCAAACTATTTTCCTAAAAATATTTCTTTAAATTCTTTTAATTATTTTTTTATGAGTTGCCATGACGTTGCGTCTTCGGGATGTCAATAGAATGGCGACTCCGCTAGAGATGTTTTCAAGGTTCTAACCATTAGGAATTTTTTTTTTTGCAAATTGAGGAGATTTTGTTTTTATGTAATAGATTTTATCTTGTATATTATGTTGATTATTATACTTATTTATTCATTAACTATTTATTTAGTATATATATATATATATATATATATATATATATATATATATATATATATATATATATAT